>JAQGAZ010000329.1:0-70521 GCA_034692225.1 Polydesmus complanatus | reverse complement strand
AGACTTGAGACTGCACTCATTTTCCAGTGAGTGGAGTGCGCTCTCAACTCAAGTAACGACTATAAATACGGCCCTTAGTATCATACAGCTTTAAGCTGAAAGCTCGGTGCATCACCACACACGGAAATGTATAACCAAGCTATTTTTCGCCCAGAGGCAACTAATTAACTTTTCTGTGCGGTAGTAATATCGTGAAATTTGACTAGCCTACCTACTGTATTAATTTGCTATTATATTTTTGGTTTTTATCTCTGCTACTCCCGCGCATTATTTGGCTTTTAATTAAATCATTTATTAGTTTGGTAGATAATAAATAATTGGTTCATTGCTTTATTAGATTCAGAAACTTAAAAGACATATTAAATTACAATTTGCGAAATATCAAACTGTAATGTTTTATGAGCTGTATGTATAGTATTTTTAATCCTATACTGTATTATCGTTTAAATCCTTATTTTCTTGGGGTGGATAAATAAAATTATAATTGTTTGAGGTTCTTGTTTAGCCCCTATTTTGAAAGTCAATTTTTTTAGAATTTTAATACTGTGTACATTATCATTTTGCTTGTTTGCAATCTAGTTAAAAAAGCAATTACCGTAATTACATTTAAGATTGATCAACATACAAAAGCTTACATTTTAACTAAATCGGAAAAAATGAAGTTCCGTTATAAAATGATAGTACATTACATAATTTTAATGAAGGTAATATTTTGATAAACATAATAATTAGAATACATTTGGTATAGTAATTTAAGTTTCACGAAATTACTCAAAAATTGTTTATGTTTTCATATTATTTTTATTACAGTAATAAATCTTAGTACAAACTAGCTTAAATATAATTATTTTTAGGGCAAATAAATTTTATTCACAAATGATTATTATTATTCTCGATCAACACCTTCAATCATTATATTTTCAACATTAAATTATTTAATGTATTTTTTATCTGTTTGATTTTTGCTCGCAACTTTATTGTAAAAAAATTAACCGTTATAAAAAAAATACAAAAATAAATAATTATACATGTACCGTACCTATAATAAATAAATAATATTTTTTAAATAAATTTTGCAATGCAAAATTGAAAACTTTACGAGCTTTCGTGCACAAAAATAACGTTTCAATCTAATTTTTATAAAATTTAAAATTACGGTAACATGGTACAAGTTATTTCTCAAAATGAAACTTCGCCTTTCAATAAGCACAAATTAATTTGAAAATGATAAAATTTATTATCAAAACATATGAAAAAAAAAACAATGAGGCTATGATCCAGCTCTCGATATGTTCAAATATAAACAAACAATAACAACAATATTTTAATTTACAAAAACATTTAGGATATAATTTTTTTTTTATATTATTTTAATTATTAGTAACCGTGATCAAATAATTTCAAATAGTGACTTTTAGTGAATTGGCCTTATTGATTAGTGGTATCCTCCAGCTTTGAATCCGTAGTTGGAGTTTTCATGAGGTCCGTTTACAGCAACGTGGACGTATGATCGACCATATGGGCCATAATATCCATATCGGTGAGCGGCGTATCCGTAACCGTTGCCGTATCCACCACCGTGTCCACCTCCGTAGCCACCATGTCCACCTCCGTAACCACCGTGTCCACCTCCGTAACCCCCATGTCCACCTCCGTAACCGCCGTGTCCACCTCCGTAACCTCCATGTCCCCCGTATCCGCCACCTCCGTAGCCACCATGTCCCCCGTAGCCGTAGCCGGTGGCAGCTGTCTCTAAATCGGCATCCTTAGTTGTGGCAAAGACGCAACAAGCCACGGATAAAAGCAGAACGATCTAAATATGCGTAAGGAAAGAGTTAAGACATCCTCAATTTTGGCACTGATACACTTTTCTAACTTACCACGTTGAATAAAGCCATTGTATGGGGAATAAAAATCCTTGTTGAAGAGCTCAACTTGTGATTGAGTATCGGTAAAAGATTATTTTGATTTTCTAAAATCTTTTCCAGCCTTTTTATACTTTATTTTCACTTTTGGGGCGTGGTTAAAGCTTACAATACAATTTTCTGGTAAACTTTAACAATAATCTGGCGAGCAGATAACTTTCTCATACCAATAAAACACTTTATAAACACAATCGGTTTCTATTATTTTTTTTTGTTATCATTTCGACCTTGTTTGTGTGTATTAGTGAAAAATTAAGAAATTCTCAAACGGAGATATCAGGGAACGTCACCGTTTCTTGAACAATGCTCTTGCCCCACCCCCATCTCCATTTTTACATAGACAGAGTAGCGTACTCTATTTCGTTCGCTTATTATCACGTAATATAGGTACCACGCCTTGTCCTGTCTTTCCATTCATTCTCTATGTACAGACAGTACTGGTATGGATGGAGATCCAATGGAAGGAGTTGCTAAGAATACCTGTACCCTCATGGTACCGCTTTGTTTCCATACATTTGGCGATACTATCGCTTGCGTGGTTATTAATTATTTAACGAAAAAAATAAACGGTTAACTTTTACTTTTGAAAGTTTTTTTTTTAGGATGTTTTTGCTTAATATCGTAATTGTAATTAATTTTGAAAGAATTTGTGTCATCCTAATGGACATTGATGTCAATGAAAATCTCGAAAAAAAGTAATTAATTACCGTAATTCATAATATAATACTAGAATTTTTGTTTTTAAGTTTTTTTTATGGGTAATGTAGGCTACTAAGTGAAATTGGCATTGATTTAATTGTTACGTTTTTTTGTGGAATTAAACCTGAAAATAATACACAATTATTGAACTCAATAATTATTAAATTAAGAAATATTTATATTTACTTCTATTGTTAACTCTAAATTATGTCATGTGATTAAGAATGATAAAATTCTGATTATGAGATTTTTCTCAATTAACAAAAGAATATTTTTTTAAAAAGCTATGAGATAATCAGACTTAAAAAGTGAATTTTGCTATGCAATCAATCAAAATGTGTCCTATTATTTTATTGGACGAGAAATATTAATTTATTTAAAATTAAATCATTAATAATTATAATTTTAATTTTGCATAATTAAATAAACTTGATTTTGAAAATTAAACAATAAATTAAATTTCCTAAAATTATTTAAAACGTAATATTTATTAAATTGTTGAAGGTAGAATTTTTTTCTCCCCTCTGGAAAACAAGCTTCCTCTTTTGATCAAACACACATAATCGCTCATTTGGAACATTCTACCTGAAATTTCACTTGAGTGGTAATTTTTTTTTTTATATCTGTTTCACAAAATTGTTTAAAGCACCTCAATTCGTCTTTCCTAATTTGTTAATAGAGAAAAGTGTCTTGCACAGTCTTTCACAGCTTAACCTCGCCCACCATTTGCACAAATACAGTACTGAAGCTCATACAAATCGCCTGCTATTGATAGTTGAATTAAAATACAAAAAGAAAAAAAAATGTTAAAAAATCTGTGAAGCAAGGAATTTATTGTTATATTTCAAACCAGCATTCATGTTGCCTCGCCGACCACAACAATGAGTTATTAATTTACCGGGTACTTGTTAATTATAAATTTTAAAAATTATATACAAACAAACAATACTTACGGTATGATTGGTTGATTACTAATTACTATTTCTTAGTTTACAGTTTACATATGATAGAATAAAACGCTTCACGGTTTAGGTTGCTGATAATAATGTTGACCAATTTTTAAGTGGACAAATCAATGTTACTTTGATAATTCTTAATATTTAAGCTTGTTTAGAACTAAGAAGCGCGCGTAAATTTAGTTTTTTTTAATCTTTATCATGAGTCGATAAACAAGTATTTTTATTTATTAAGCTTATTTTTAATATTAAATTTAAAGAACCTGCAATCGAGTGAGTACGCACTGTGGTTTAACTCACAACTGTTTAGTTATGGTTGATTAACTGTTTCAAAGATATTGAAAACTACGTGTGCAGTAATTTTCGAGAATTTTTAATTGCGGCTGAGTAAAGAACGTTAACAATTAGCTAGTATCAGTATTCTTTTTGTGAGATGAGAATGAAAATATTATGGTTTAATAATATTTTAATATTATTATAGTGGGTAATTAAAGATTATACATGTAATCTTTAAAGATAAAATAACCGGATATTAAAATTTTAATTATTTTTGATACCAATTGTTCTTTGCTTTATTTTGGTTTTTTAATTTTAATTTTTTAAAGTTGCGAGGGATAATTCATAGCAAAATTTATTACCTGCACCCGGTAACAATAAGTCAAATTTTAATTTCTTTATTCCTTTTATTGCCTTTTACGGCAATTTAAGAAATAATAAAAAAAACTTTTTATAAAAACAAAAGTAAACCACCAATAAATTCAGATAAGTGGGCAACAATTAAGCACTATAATTTAACTATAATTTAATCGATACGAAATAAAAAATTAGATTAAAGTGATAAGCAACATTACAAATGCAATACAGACATACAACAAAATTACGTACTCGTATAAACAAAAAAATTAATCAATTTTCATTCACCCTTAACAAAAAATTGATTTAAAATTGCAAATATTTGGAGAAATCAACTTCCACACATTTACACTTGATGAAACAGTGAAACTTGATTTCTTTGCTGAGCTTGGTATAATTTTCATTAAGGAATAAAACAGTCTTCCAATTATTGATATCATAAAGTACAGACAAAGAGATGGGATTGGCAAACGATTGTTTCTGTGATTAGCTGTGATTTATTTCATTATAATAATCCAGTTATTCTGTCAGTTTGTCATAACTAATGGTTTCTTTCAGACTTTGAAATTGATAGTTCATGCGAATCATGTCAACTACACTCATTTTAGAGTTATAAAAAATTTAGTTTTGATTACTGTATTAAATAATGAATTACCGTTTGTTTGTTTTTTAAATTATTATATTACATAAAATTTAAATTATTATACAGGTATTACGTTAAATTTAAATTATGTTTAACAATGGTTGTAAATGAATCTCAAGTCTTTAATATATGCAGTAGGTGCATTTATTTTAAATGTACTACTCCAAAATCACGAGGGCGCAAAATCTACACATACCAAAATTGAAAATGGTAAAAATGACCACATTTCTTTTACTTTTTAATAATACTTTTATTTATTAAAGCACAATTATTATAACAATATTTAACAATAACATATTGTACATTTAACTTTAAACTGGCATACAGTATCTCAATTTAAAGAATTTTAAATTTAACAATTTTTGTTTGTATTTATTTTTGTGCATAAAGATTTTTTTTAAACTTGTAATGTCAAGGTTTTAATAATTTCGGAATTAAACATTTCATTTTATATAATTTATTTTATTCATTTTATATTTTACGTATAATGTTTGGGATTTCGAGTTGTTAAGATCTCGGTCTTCAGATTTTATTTCCCCACCCAGTTACTGTAGTAATTTATTTGCATTTTAATCAATTAGTTAATAAGCTTAGTATCCTCCGGCTTTAAATCCATAATTAGAATTTTCATAAGGTCCGTTGACGGCAACGTGGACGTAAGATCGACCGTATGGGCCATAATATCCGTAACGGTGAGCGCCATAACCACCATATCCACCTCCGTGTCCTCCTCCGTAACCTCCGTGTCCACCATATCCGCCGCCATAACCTCCGTTTCCGTAGCCACCATGACCACCATACCCGCCGCCATAACCTCCGTTTCCGTAGCCACCATGACCGCCATATCCGCCGCCATAACCTCCGAGTCCTCCATATCCACCTCCGTAACCACCATGTCCTCCGTATCCGCCACCGTAACCGTAGCCGGTGGCAGCTGTCTCTAAATCGGCAACTTTTGTTGTTGCAAAGGCGCAACAAGCCACGGATAAAAGCAAAACGATCTAAATATGCGTAAGGAAAGGTTAGAAATTTTTATTTGAATTTTGCAATTGTCCATTTTTGTAACTTACCACGTTGAACAAAGCCATTTCCAACAAAATATTAGATGAAAAAAAAAAATTCCTCGTTGAGGTGAATATCAGTTTAGGATTGAGTTTGATTTTCTTGGTTGTTTGTTTGTCTATTTATACTCTTGTAAAATTAGAGAGGCGTGGTTCCTATAACGGTCCAAATTGCAGGTAAATTTTAACAATAAGTTTGGGAGCAGGCGTTTTTTCTCAACCAATAAAACGCTTTTTAAGCACAATCGCTTTCCATTTTTTTTAATATAATTTTGACCTTAATAATGTGAATTGGAAAAATACTAATGGTAGTACCAATGCAGACGTAAACAATAAAAATATCTTAGTAAATTACCAATAGATACCGTACTTTATTATTAATTTATAAAATATCTTCTTTTATATCTCGATAAAAATAATTTTTTCTAATTTTGATTTGACATTATAAGTTACAAAATTTACCGGTACAGTACAAATAAGAATTTTTTTTTTTTTTTTAAAAATTGTTTTATTTAGTTGAAATTATTATTTAATTCGGTTGCTACTTATGCTACTTATGTCTACAAACATTTAACATAATAATAATATGTTCTGTCAAATACTGCACCCTTACTTCAACATGGTACTTCAACAGTAATAAGTTAACTAATACAATGCAGTACAATAATAATCCGTGCAATTCGTATAATAATGTACTGAACATGTACTGTATTTTGTAAAAAAAATTGTTGGAAGTTGAAAATTTTTAATACTCGGAGTATTATTTTTTTATTTTAATTTTTACGGTGTTGCTTAGGTCCTACTGTACGGTAAACCGAAAACATCACACTCTCCAAAATAAAAGTATAAAAAGAAAGGGGGGGGGGGGACTCCTAATTAACTGAAATGCAAATCTATACCATTATCTATGGGTATCTTTACCATTTATACAGTAATAAATTATTATTGCTGTCGCTATCAAATGTACATTACATCAATCATTAATTATTTTTTAACAAGAAGCTTGTCAAACGTACAATAGTTAGTCAAAAGTTCAAGGACGTTATTTAGATACCGTACAAAAAAAATAAGCTTCGATATTATTACTACTTTTGATTAGAAAAAATAAATTTTTTTTTACTATACATATACTAAAATCAACTTTGAACCTTTTTATAAAAAGTCCAATAGAAAATTAAAAAAAAAAAATGTTGAAATTAAATTTCATAGTTCTTTTGTAACTAATTTTTTTTTATTATAATTTCTAGTAATGATCGACAATGCCATTTTATTATTCAACGTAATAGTAGCCTACTACAAGTAGACAATTTTTTTTTACATGTTTCCAAGTGATGATTTAAACTACAAATAATTAATATTAATAAGTTAACGACAAAATTATACTAAAGATTTGTATTGTAGGTTTAAAATGTTATTGTTAAATTAACTTCATTTGAAGCAAAATTAATTTAGCTCTTGTTTTTCTATTAAATAATTACAAAGAAAGAATTCAAATAAAGACTGTACCGAGTACATACTGTATATAAAAAGAAGCTTAACGTTGATTGGCTGCCACTATTTATTTAATATTGTTAGCGAAGGATGTGCATCGAAGCTCACGCTGAGAGGCTGCAGCATCAATTCAGCTTCGCCCTTGCATTCAACCGGTTCGGATATATTACAACATTTAGAAAATTAAAGAAAGTTGAAAAAAAAAAAAAGATGCGTAAAAAGTATTTTAATTGAATTAAAGGTGAAAAAAAAAAAATTTCATTTCAGTTATGATGAAATTATTTATTTGTGTATATTTTTTCGGCTATTTAATTTTTTTTGTTAAAAGTACCACTGAGTTTGATAAATCCATAATGAAAAACGTCAGTAATTTTTTTCCCGGAAGCTCTACAGAAATTTATCTCTCTTCGACCGTGGAAAGCGAAGATTATGGTACTACTAGTGACAGTTACGAAACGCTGTCAACAACTACTTACAAAACAACAACTCCATTTTATGGCAAAAGTGGACAAAGTTGCAGATATTATAAAGAATATTGTAAAACAAACGCAACGACCTATAGATTTGCGACCGTTTTAAGAGGACAAAAAGTTTCGCTTGCAACGCCACAAGGAATGAGCTCTATTGAATTAGGGAAAACTAGATGTTATTGTGATCCACAATGCTATTTTTATGGGGATTGTTGTTATGACTTATTGGCTATCAATGACACCACCGGTGAACCAAAGGAAATGACTGAAGAAATAAATGTTAGGTGGGAATGCCATCGACTACCTATTATTGTAAGTTAATGTTTACAAGAAATTCAATTTATTGCACTTTAAAAAAATATTTAAGAAAAAGTATATTATGCGGAATAATTATGCAAGTAAACATTGAGAGGTCCACCAATGAACACTTTATTTTTTTAAAATTATTTTTCTATTTTGTTTTAAAATATCGCACATGAAGTCTCAAACGGTGATTATGGTCATTTTATATGGGAATTCTAATAAACTTTATAACGCAAGGCGCCTACCATTGACATTTTAAACAATTTACGATTTAATTAAAGTATTCTTTGTAGCCTGGGAAATTTATACAGTAACATGTTGACTGCCAATGGCAATAATTATAAAAATAATATTCGATAACCTTGAAGGTTTCGAAAACAAGGGATGTTCTTATAATAGCCTACTGTAGGTTGAGTAAAGTACAGTTTTGCGAATTTGTTTTATTTAAATTGAATTTAAAACTATTTTGGAAAATAAATTACGTGTAGCCTACAGTGTATTAAAAAACTTATTTTTACAAATTTTGCTCACAGTTCACATCCGCCACCCAGCCTTTTTGCTGGTTGGTAGGAAGTACTGTTCAAATGGAAGTAGGCCTACAGAACATGATTGTATTTTAAAATTTAATAAACAAAAGCTTAGAAGTACTATAGTTGAGTCGATTGCAGGAAAATAACTTACCGGTAACTCAATTAATTCTCTAAATTAAAACAAATGGCATTGCATCACCAAAACTTAACGGGGGAAAAAGATTAAGTCGTGGCACCGAGTTTGCAATGAAATACAGTACTTCGACTTTTGCCTTTACCTTGAAAAATACATTTTGTTTTTATTTTTGTTTATTTATGTTTCCACCGGCATATTCCAGTTTACAATACATTAAATATCTAAAAATTATATACAACGCCAATTACCGATAGGGGCGCCCGAGAACCTTTAAAGGCCAAAACGGCGCCTGGTTAATAAAATACCGGTACTTTTTATTTTTAAAATTACTTGTTGCAAAATTATGTAGGCAACAATACAACTGTGCGACATCTACATGTAGGCCTACATGTAATTAAACAAAATATTAATTCTTTAAATAAAGGATTCCATTAAATGCAAAATAAGAATTTGGAACATAATTTTTATCAATTAATCTTTTTTTTTTTAATTATAGGCTTCTCAGCCAATCGACGTTTTGATGATAGCCTCGTGTCCCGCAAATTATGATGACGTCAACGTAATAGTTCGTTGTCTACGATACAACCTTTCTTCATCTCAATACCACTACAGTGTAGATGTCCCTTTAATAAGTCGAGATACCAATTTCACGTACGTCAACATTTACTGCGCCATCTGTAACAATGACACTAATTTGTATAAATGGGATTTTAAGATCCACTGTCCGTTTCATGTTCCCAATTGCACCTTAAAACTTTTTCTTTGGTCCTATCAAAATGGTCAGCAGAGATGGATCATTAGAGAAAATGAAACTTTATATAATATTACTTACGATTTAAAATTAAATACATTTAGGAAGTCTTACTACCAAGTATTTGGACTACGCAAATGCCGAACTGAAGTGATCCGAAACTGTCCCATCGATTATTCAAATGAGGCGCAACAAAATCTGTGCTCTTTGTATTCATTGGTGGTTATGTCCGGTAAAACTTACGCAACGTACAAGAACGTCCATTGCGCTCTATGCAACAACGAAAGTCTTGGAGATTTAAAATGCCCACTAACTACCATCAATAATAGAGTAGGCAGCTCTCCTGATAAAATCTTTTCTTACGCCGTTCTGATGGATTTTTACGGAGACGGAAGTAGAGTGGGGGAAAAACGAGCATGCGGCTCAACAAGTATACTTCGATGCAAAGTTGGCGAAATTTGCGATCTTCTCTCGCATGAATGTCGCTCCTATACGTGCGGCCGGAAATATCAGATGAACAGTGCAGGGGAGTGCATTCCGATGGAACCTGGCACCACTCTCGATGATTTTGACGACAAATATAACAGCACCGATGGCGTCAGCGATTGGCCCGTCTTGAATGAAAATTGCCCAAAAGTTTTTATCCATCGTCCGAATTATGTGGATTTGCCAAATAGCAGTATTTATATCAATATTTCCGGTTTAAGATACTCGTCCAGCGAACACGAATATGTGAATCAAACAACCGTTCTCATCTGCGTAACCTCCGGCCTATCATATTTTGGAAAATTTTCCAAAGTTCAATCCATATTATCTGTAGTCGGAATTAGCATATCCTTAATCTGTCTGGCCATTCATATATTTATCCATCTGTTTGTTCCACAGTTGCGCAACCTACACGGAAAAAACCTCCTCAGCTTATCCTGTTCTTTATTTATTTCTCAGTCGTTTTTCGAATTCGGGTTAAACATGAGTCAGTGGTTTCCTCTGTGCGTGATAATCGGCATGACAGTTCATTTCGGATTTTTAGCGTCGTTTTTCTGGATGAATGTGATGGCCATCGACGTTTGCCGGACATTTGCCAGCAAATCTAAACGACCCAGCAGCAAGGATGTGTGGAAAGAGTACGGAAAATATTCCATGTACGCGTGGTTAATGCCATTTATTGTCATCATTTTAGCTTTTACTAACGATCAATTTGCTTACGTCCCTCAAATTCAACCTCTTTACGGACAGCCCCTGTGTTGGATTAATAACCGGAACGCTCTTCTCATCTTTTTTGCCGGACCTTTAGCCCTCATGCTTTTGGAAAATGTGGTTTTTTTCCTCTTGACTGTCAGAGGAATATACAAAGTGGCCAAAGTAACTAAATTTGCTCGTCAAAACTCATCGGCCATTGGTCAAGGATTGAGCAATGACCGCACGCGAATGTTGCTCTACGCAAAATTGGCTTTGATTATGGGTCTGACGTGGATTTTTAGCTTCATCGCCGCTTTGGGAGATTTAGAGATTATGTGGTATCTATTCATCATATTTAATTCGCTGCAAGGAGCGTTCATATTTATGGCTTTTTCTTGCAAACGTAAAGTGTTCCGACTGCTACAAGCCAATTTTCGACAGATGTTTCGTCGCCAACAGACTGCGATAAATAGTAAAAGTGATAGTAGCAAAACTCAATCTACTACCGGTAAATGTATTTCTTTTTCTATCACCCAACCTTCAACTAATGCAACTCATGTAAAAGATAGCGCAACATGAGTTAAGTCGGAACCAAACTGTAAAGAACATAATTCTGGTTATAAAATGAGGCGATTAGTTCTAAAGTGGTTTAAATCAAATTTTTCCAAAAACGGCGGACTTTTACTCTTGAAACATGTACACTGTATTTTTTTATTTTTTTTTAAAAAAGTGTTAATTTCTTCATTCACCAATAGAAATGCTCATTGAGCATTACAGTAGCCTACCATTTATCTGTCTTATTGCATGTTTCACTGTCAGAGGTGAATCAATTTCACCAAAAAAAAATTAATTTATCTTATCCATCTTATTTTTTATAAAAATTAGCTAATGAACTTTAATGGTGATTATTTTAAAAGAATGATATGACATTGTGTATTTAAACTACTTTGGAAATGGGAGCCTCATAATTACCGGCATATAAAATTATATATTAAACAACCAAAGGATATATTATTTGAAATTTTAAATTCATCATTCTGTTTTGTATATTATCGCAATTCATCGCCAAAAACTGAACAACGTAATATTTTTGTTTACTTTATTGGTATGTTTACACTTTAGCTTTCATGAATTTACCGTTATGCAGAAAATAAATAAATGAACACTATAAAGTAAAACCTCGAGTAGGTAGTCTATTAAGAAAAAATTATTTTTAAAAAAAAATCTATTTTTCCATGTTAAATTTAACATACATGATTGAGTAATACTCCGAGTAGTAAACTTATACAAAAACATTTTATTTATGTGCCATAAAGACTATTTTAGAAACTCAATTTTTTTAAATTTTTTTTCCCGAAAATTATGAATCTTCTACGTATAAAGCATAGATAATAATTATATTTTTAAAAAATATTATATCTACTTTAATTTTATACCTTTACAATAATTATTCACTTTTGAGATATATTTCATGACGTCAGATCATTGCGCTATTAAATAATATGCGTAAACAATAATTATCAATCTCATGAATGTCGCTTGTTTCTCTACTGTTTTTTTAAGATTTTATTAGCACTTGTATGGTTTTCTATTTGTGCGTTGTACTTATGCCTTACTTGGCTTACATGTAATTTGTAGAATGAAAATAAATAATTATTTGAACTTTATCAATAACGGTATTCTGATGAAGCCAAAAAATAATAATTTATTTAACATTGAACGAATAAATAGGCCTAATTATTGTTATAGAAAATAGTTCTTAGTAAATCTTTCGATATAGACGAAGTCTAATGATTATCTTAATGGAACAGTTATTCGACTTCCAATTGAATGTTTTTCTAAGAAATTTCTTTTTCTTATTATAAAAAAAAAAATGTCATTACGTTTGGTGCACTATTTTATTCTTCAAAGTTCAAGCTCAAAGTCACTCAAGTCAGTTATATGTGTTTACTAAAACTGCTGTTTACTCTGCTCGTATTATAGTATATCCGGCATAGCGAGATATTTGATTACCGTATGTCATTATTTTAGTTACATTAAAAGTTTTATATTTTCCGTTCTTAAAAATAAAGCAGCTCCTATGCCGGAAACTTTGAAGCAATCAAAGTCAACGGAAAACTGCGATTTATAATGGTCGACTGACATTTACGTATGCAAGTGCTTGTAAATGTAGGTAACGAAAAGTAAAGATATACAACCTCAAAATAAAACTAAATATTTTAGGAGATAAAAAAGAGATGCATCTGGATGCTCTCAAGTCAGCCAAATCTTTCTGCATCAACACTAAGGGTGAAAATGACAGCACTAAAAGCCGGTGCTTTGTCAAGTAATTTTACAACTTAATTTTTTTTTTTACCTGACATAGATATTTCTTCCAAGTGTTTCCCAATATTAAATCGTGCTCGGTACCTGATGACCTAATTTGTATAGCAAATTTAATCTGAGAAAACAGGGGAATGAATTAATTTTATTTATGGTTTTATAGGATAGCGCAGAATTGTATTTTATTATAGTTACCCAATCAAAATACATATACTGTATATATTGCTATTATACAGCACAAGGCTCGTTCTGTGTGAAATAGTATCTTTATTACAAATGATCCCACCATCATTTCTTGAAAACATATGAATCTCATTTAAAGCTCTAAATGTCAATTGCTTTGAACTTTCACGTAATTGTTTAATTATTTTTCTGCTTAAATCAACATCCGTCGTAGAGAAATTACTTTGACTTAACATTTATTATATAATTAGCTGACTGATCAATCCCAACAAACATTTCACAGGCTTTAATTAATAAAGTTAATTGAACCTTGTGTTTACTACGAGATAACAGACAATTACAATAGCAAGACGGGAGACATCACATTTGAGTAAATATGTTTTAAATAAACATTAGGAAGGCTCAGCAATTATTAATATCGATATTAAAGCAAAATTTTGGTAAATATTATAAAACTCGACAATTAATTAGCGTTATGTTTGTGTGTTTAAAACATTTATTTAACATTTGAGAACTTTTCTGCTGGCTGACTAAATCCAGGATAATTTATTGACGTCATTGGTTAAAATAACCGAGTTCAAGTAACCCACTTACTGTGCATTACACGAGTAAACAAGAAAAATTACACTACGGTTGTGTAATAATTTGAATCATTTTTTCGACACTTTTGTAATAAGACGGTATCGAGTTATCCGATCAAATTACTTCTCCTGAAATCTAAATTTCACATTGCGTTTGACACACATAGTTTGACATTGACATTTGCATTTGCAAAGTGATTTATGTGAATTAGTCAAATTTTCGCCAATTGAAAATGTTGATGTGTGATTTTTATAAGTTAATTATAATTCTTTTTGTCTTTTATTAAAAATGTATTTTCGTTAACATTTCAGCTCTTTTTAAGGAAAATGGGTTGATTTGGTAAAGTTTAACTGCATAGAAATACGCCGGCTTCTTTGTTTGATTAATGCTTTGCATGTGAAGAATACAACTTCAGTTTTATTATAAATCTGAGACACGTAAGCCTGCAATCGGGATAACACAAAGTCATTTTTATAGCTTAGCGAGGAATATTATGTAAATATCCATGGCACATTGTTTGAAAAAGTTATTTTTAAGCTAGGAGAGTAGGTTAACTCCTACGAATAATATTCGTGTAGAAAATACATTCTTAACACTGTATTGAAGTAGTGCGCTCGTATATTCCTTATTAATTATAGGCTTACTGTAATCATCGGATTCAGACCCTGACATCAATAATTATTAATAAAAATTATCATCAAAAAACTTTCCGCATGTTTAATTGGAAGAAATTAAATGTACACTGTACAGTGTAGGACCTGTAGGTGGTAAAAAGAACCACAGTTTTGGTTCGAATCAAAGTTTGAATCAAAACTTTGGTAAATATAGTTTCCAGCTGGTACTCTGAAAATAACTTCCAATATCAATAACAAAATAACCTATAGTTTTATTAATACTGTAAACAAACCATAAAAAAAAAATTGTTTACCACTGTACAAAGCTTTATAATATAAAAATCAAACTTTTACGTTTAAATTTTAACATTTTTTTTCTAACAATTAGGTTATTAATGTCTAAAATAATATTAAAAAAAAACTCAAATACCGGTAAGTTGAAAATACAAAAAATCATAGAAAATTATTTAGTGTTTTTCTTAAAATTTAATAATAATAATTAAGAAGTGTAGTCGAGTTTTTGTAATTTTTTATTAATGTACAATATGATTAATTTTAAGCCAAGATACAATTTTATTTACTTTCTATAATAATTTACAGTGTCATGTATTGTGTCTGGGAACAACTTCTTGTTGACGAGGTATTATTGTTAAACGATATTTTATAATTTGCTGGTTTTTTAATTAATTCAATTCACTCAATGATCAAGCGCAGAAAAAGGAAAATAAAGCATTGACAGATTTTAAAATAAGAAATAATTCATTCGATTACAAAACACGTGTTTTCTTGGTGTGCGACCTTTATCACGTGGTAGCATACAAATTATTACTCTCAAATTCAAAAAAAAAATAAATAAAAAAATAAATAAAAAATTCAAAGTTTTTATCAATAATTAATAAAATTAATAATTTATTTGCTGTTTAAAAGGTTCCGCAATTTGTCCTTGATACGCTGCCCAAAGGCTAAAAATGTAGGTAATAATAAAAAAAAAGTAATTAAAATTATTATAATTAGCCTATAGACCGATATCCATTCCTTTGGTAACCTGCTTGAAGCTAAAATGATGATCAGCGAATTAACGAAAGCCGCTGTTAAATAAAATCTATATTACAGTAGCATAAATTTTGATAATAAAATTAAAATTATAAAACTATTTTATTTAAATATGAGTAAAATTTAAATAATCTTGTTTTTACAAATTTTTGTAATTTACTGCGCTTTATTTGCTGTAATTTATGCACTTGATTAATTTGATTTTCAATGTGCTGCATCACATAGCAAGTACAAAAGTTGTATTAAGCCGAGAGGAAGTTTGAGCAAATTGCTGTCTGCTATGATGCTACCTCGTGCTTCGTCATCTTCGGTGTCGTTCAAAAGTATTCGCGTTTGCAAGTGTCTATTACCATGTGTTGCCGATATTATTTTATTCATTAATATTATTAATGTTCTAATAGTAATACTTATATCTCTTCGGACGGTGCATATTACATGTGGAAAGCAAACTTGATTAATTTGGTACAAGTACGACGATCTCAATGGCAAATTCAAAATGAAGGTAACGAACTACTTGTTCTCCGTATTTACGCGTAGTAACATCATCGTTCGCAAAAAGAAGTTAGTAACGCTTGGAATTAACTCGAGGAATTGCTTTCGGGAATAACGTTTAAATGTGCCGGGTACTGTTTATATTTACAAAATAAATGGTTTTCGTTTACTCTTACCAGTATAATTTTCCACGCGGTCATTTCTATGCTCGAGGAGTCGTTGAGTGTGCATGTAACCGTAGATGTAACTGTACAAGGGTATATTCAAGAACACTATCATTTATTTACATTTGTCAACTGATATTTGAATTTGTGAAGCTCGGATTATTATTTTGTGTTACTTTCGGTAATGACTTTAATCAATGTGATAAATTTCAAGGCCAAAAGCTGCGCAACCAACCGAATCTTCGCCAAGAATCAGCTGATCCAAGATGGTTGCTGGTTCATTCACAGGATAAAAGGGTTGAGAATGAAAAAAGGTCGTCGCAGCCCGAACTTGGTAAGTAATAAATTTTTTTAAATATTATTATGCTGTAGTCTATAATAGCATGCATGCATTTTAAAAATGCAGTGCAGGTATATTGCATTTGCGTATTACTGTATTTGCATGATGTAATGTAGCGTCGTTCTAATTGTTACCTACTTTGAAAGGCAATGTTTTCATCAATAACACAACGTGGCTTTTTTTTTATTTTTTATAATGCGTCAATGGGTTATTTTTTTATTTATACAGAGTTGGCGCAGTACTAACTTCAAAGTTTATTAGGTCAATTAATCGTAAATTATTGTTAATTTGTTGAAGCCGATAACCAGTAATTTCCTCGTTACGCGTCTGCTATAAATGCTCGCAATGTGAAGAGTACAGTAATATTAACGTTATTAACTTGTGTTTTAACGCTTGATATTATCAGAAAGTTTACATTACTTAAATAATTTTTTACATTTTCAATTAAGAAAAATGAACGAAAAAGAGCTTCAAATTTTGTGTGATTTAAAAAATTGGGTTGGAAAGAAAGCGAAATTTCAAGGTCGAACAGGTACATGTTATAATAATGTTAATCGAAGGTGGTAATACTAGATACGGTAATTACATTGACTAAATTATTGTTTAGAGGAGGCATTTCTGCTTATGTTTTTACGTTCCTGTGAGTTTGATTTGAAATTGACGCAAAAAACTTTGATGCTATATTACCAAAATCGTGTAAAAATTCCGGAATGGTGGAGCAACCGGGACCTCGCCCACCCTGCAATTCGAGAAGTAGCTTCTTTCAAGTAAACTCTTAAATCAATTCGAAAATAGCGTAGTTTTAAATTAATGTGAAATTGCAATGTAAGAACGTCAACTGTGCTGATTGACAACCTCGATAAACAACATCCAACAATTATTTTAACGAGATTTTCCAAGTAAAGTACAAGAAAAATTTAAAATTTTTAAAAATTTATTTTAAAGGAAAATTATTTTATATTTACATAATACACCCAGATTTCAATCTAGTTCACTCGACATTAACAGTTATTTGAAGTTAAGTAGTATAATTTTAGATGTGACTGTAAGACGACTCAATTGTCAGTTGAATGGAGTTATCTGGATGATCGATTGCCAGAATTATCCGTGGTGGTTTGCTCTGCAAATAATTTCACCCACTTTTTGCAAAAATTTTGTCAACAGTTTTTATGTAGGTGAAATTCGAAATCTAATAATCGATTTTTAATTTAAGAGTTTAAACAAAATAATAATAATAAGAATAAAAGTAAATATTAATTTTTAATTTTGCTATCAAATAATGATTGCAGCTGAATATTCCCGTACGACTTAAAAGCGTAATTGTGCTGAATTCACCGGTATATGCATCAATTATTTTCAAGATAATTCAACCTTTAATATCACCGGAGATTAGTAAAAATGTAATTATTTAAGGGCTAGTTTTTAAGTTATTTTATTTTAATTTAAAAAAAAAAAAAAAAACCACTTGTTATAAAATGCAGGTCCATTTCTTTGGTTCCGAGTGGCCTTCTTTATTTAATTACATTTCACCTGAAGTACTGCCTGAGGAATATGGAGGTTGCGCAGGATTACTCATTAACCACGAAGGCAAAATTTTTTTTATTTGCTTTTACTCTTTAATTTTTTTTTTTTTTTAATTTTTACATAATTTTTTAGAAGCGTTTTTAAGAGAGCTACATTCATTTAACGATTATTTAATAGAAGACAATAAATTTGGGTATTCTAATTTTTCTGACATAAACAAGGAAATAATTTAAAATAGAATTTTTTTCTCTTGTTGTATTTTCAATATGCTATTAAATGTAGTGTTATTGTAAAATAGGAGTCAAATTTATTTTAATTAACCGATCGCTACAGGTTAGTTTAAATATTTGATTAACACCCTTTTTCTAAAGATTTCTTTCGCATCCATTTTTTTTTATTTTATATTGCTGTATGTGAGAATGGCATTCTGGTACATGCACATGTAGTTGGTTTATGAATCCAGTCGCAACCTTGGAAAACGTAATAAACCATGGCGGCGGCACTGCCCTGTCAATCATGAGACTCGTCTCGATTAACTCTATGATTACTATTATTTAGATTAATTACACTAAAAGCTTAAAAATTTGAAAATATTATTGTAAGTAACAAGTGGAAAAAAAAAATTATCATATATTTTAGCATTATTTATAAACATTGTAAGATTACGCTTGTTTTGTTTATAGTCATCCTTCATAATGTTTTTTCAATGCGCCTTGTATCAAAATTAGGATCTGGAACTACTGTACAGTGTACCAGTATTGCAATAAAATTAAAACCGGTAACTCGAATTATATAAAACAACCAAAACGATTTAATTAATAAATTTTTTTCTAATTTAATTGTTTTGATTTAGCGTAATTTAAGCTACTGTATAATTTATATTCGGTATATTATTATACCGAATTATAGGCAATTTTTCTTTTGCGTGTGGTGATGATTGAACAGTGATGCAAAGCGAAGCTGCTGTTCTGGGGCGAGGTTCTGATGTAATTTTGAATGTTTCTTAGTAATTTTTGGAAAATAAAGTTTAATTCTTAAGAGCTTTGAAATCTGTTGAATGCAGTTGACGCAGATTGCATGACGCGTAATGTTTGGTGATATTCAAGAATATTCTTAATTAACTCCTAATGTTGACAAAACATTTCTGCAATAACCTACAAGTTAATAAACCCAACTTGTAAGTTATTGCAGAAAACTAATTTATAGAGGAACCGGGTGTACGGCGAATAGCTGAATTTACTCAGTTTACTGTGCATTATAAAACATTTTGCGTAGATACTGCACATATGCAAACAGAAGATTTAATTTATGTGAACACTTTTTAAATGTCAATTAATTATTATTTTTTTGGCATTTAAAAAGAACTGTGAAATATAAGGAAAAATTGTAAACGAATTGGGAGAAAGAACTCTTATTAATATTTCGAGTGGTTTATTATGATCTTGGGCATTTATCGATTTTGATTTACCGTACAGACTATGACATTGTGTCAAAAGATCAACACAATTGAGGATGTTTAGTGTAGGAGAAGGGCACAACATTTAATAAGGAACTCCAATTATTAACTACGAATAATGTTTAATTTTCTTCGCAATTATTTTTAATGAAATGAAACGTTCTATCGACTCTTAAGATTGTTATAAATTACACTACATTCTTTATTGACAAACACGTGGATTTTAAATAAACACGTTGACACCCATTTACAACTACAACTTCAAAACATGCACTTTTAAGTACTGTACTTTATAAATATTGTCTTCTATTTCATTTTCCTGATACCGGTAGTAACAATTTTTTCATCAATGAGTTGCTGGCCTAATTGATAATACTGTTATTAAACAATAATGAACACAATATTTTGTTTAATAATTAATATAATTATATATTATGTAAAACGGAATGTAAGACAGAATATTATGATCACGTTAAAACTTTCACATCTTACCAAATATATTAATAATGTGCATTTGGGTTAACCTAGTTATAATTAAAATCTTTAGAATTATTAATGCTAAAGAATAAATTAATAGTATTTTCAATTAAATAAATTTAAAAAAAAAAAACTTTTTTAAGAAATGGCTCAACAGTTGATTCTGAGTATTTTTACAATATTTGCTTAAATTTGTTATTTTGCGCGGAATATTTTTAAATTAGGCATAAATATAACAATAAATAAAAATTAAATTTGATGAGTTAGAAAAAACAAACCGTATTAAATTTGAGGAAAAGAGTATTGAGACTAATTTTACAAAGATCTAATTTCCTTATTATTATTATTTTTTTATAATAATTATAAACTATTATAACTATATTTACATTTTTTACGTAAAAAGTTCATGAAATTGTACTTTACAGTTGGATAATGGAAACAGTTTTTAGACAAAATATAAGATATTTTTTTTTTATCAATTGAAAAATGGTAAATTGTTTCTCAAGTTTATAGAGGATTGGGAGGTTTAACATATTTTGTTAAAAATATAAAATAATTTTTTATTTTAATTTTTTTTTTAAATGATTTTATACCATTCGAATTATCAACTGCTCGTTGAAATGAAACCTATTATTAAGGCTTTATACGTCCCACCTACTTCATAAGAATTTATCTGAATTTTAAGAGTGAAAAAATTTGGACTGTAAAAATCTGACTAGTTTTGATGTTGTTTTGGAAGCTAAGATTTAGAATGTAAAACACTCAAGCGAATATTTCTTTTTTCCCTCCTCTTGTTTTAAAAGGGAATTTTATACGTGCTACCCTGAACAAGGCAACGTTGAGGTCCTTTATTTTTCTGCGTTTGCTCTCGGTTTAAAATGTTCTCAACCGATGTTAAGTCACTGTAATTGATTCGGTCTTTTACTTTTGGAATGATTATTAGTGGATCTTCTTCAGGCTGATTACGCAACTCTTTATTAGGACCTTTACTCAGGAAAATCGAGTTCCTTTGAGTATTTTGATTTGTTAAAGTTTCCTTCCTATATTTATTTTTAAATATAAAAAAAAAAGTTAGTTTAAAGAAGACTTTTATACTTGTACCGGTACTGTATCATATATAAAATTCACCAACTAAATCATTTTTGAAATGTTAATTGAACTTTATAAATAAATACTACAATCATCACAAAAAAAGGAATTGAATACGTTTTACGGTTAATTCCAGGCTAAATTTAAGAAAATCTTATTTTAAATTTTATTTTAACTGAATTTTACATTAGATTGTTTTTTTTTTAATGAATGAATTTTTAAAAAATATTGTTTTTTGAAATGAGACTTAAATAAAACAACATAATAGACAATGCTTTTTATATTAATACGTGCAAATATTTAAGCTTACTTTATAAGTTGGTGAATTTTAGTTATTAATAAGTACAGTACCGGTATATAAAAATAGTAATTACATAAGTAAATCAGCGTTGGGTCCCTTTCTCATATAATTATTCGGACCTTTTACATCAGATTTATATCTCGATTTAAATATATATTCTTGCTTTCCACTTCTAAAAATAGTCAAATTATTAATTCATTGCGATAAAATTAAAAAAAAAATTTAATATATTATACAGAACAACTACTATACTTGTCTGTTTGGTCAGCTGATTTCTGGCTTGTTCTGACAGGTGCAACGGGCTTTACCGATCTGGAATATAATAAATAGTTGTAGCAATTAGACATTTGTGTTGTTCATTTTCTAATTGACTTACCCGTATGGAATTTGATTGCTTTCTAAATTAGCCAGAAGTCCTAAATAAAAATTAATACACATTACAAAAATTGTTTTTTTTTTTTTGTTTTTGTGGTAAAATAAAACACTACTACTATAGCTACTTAGCGACAATGTCCAAATAAATAGTTTAGAAAATCATCTCGACTGTCTCGTAACTTACCAGAATTGTCCCCTTGTGCGTTTTCGTCAGTGCTTTTGTCTTTAGCATCTTTATTTTTAAGCCTGAATTAAAAGGAAGAAAATAATTAATTAAAAATAAGTTCAGTCAATTGTTTCGAACTAATCAATATGTTAGTTACCCTTCTTCTAATTTAATTAAATTGAGAAGAACGAGAGCTCTGTCTTCGTCAAAATTGACACTTTCCAATGCGATTGTCAATATGTCAGCGGGTATTTCTTTCACCTTTTCCAACATTCTCGCTCGTGCTATTTTTAAAATAAATGAAAAATGGCAGCTACGTTTTTAAGGTTTTATTATTTAAATTAAGATAATAGTAATAACAATAGAAAGGAAAAATTAATAAATAAAACACAACGAAGGTCGAACGTAAACTAAAATCTATTTAGTTGTTGGACATTGTACACTAAGAGCAATAATTTTTTTTAGGGCCAACTACTACATAATTAACTTACTCTTTTGTTTATCAGCTTCTGTCATTCGTCTGGGCGGAGCTATCGGCTTTTGCCCTTCTCGATCGAACAGGGATGTAGGCTTTGTTCGAAAGGCATCGACCACATTTTGGAGTGTATTTTGCTGATTGTGAGTTACATTTTGACCAGATAGATTTACGGCCCTTACAGGTGGTGTTTCGATTTTCACATATCCTAAAGTTCCCAACTCTTGCATGGCCGTTTGAACGTTATTGTCAGCACTAAAATTTAAAGAATGGTGAAATAAAATTAATTTTACACAGATTATTTTGAAAAAAAAAGAAAGAAATGATTTGTTGAATGTCATAATAATAACAAACAAAAAAAAAATAGTTTTTATGTTTTTATGCCAACAAAAAAATAATATATTTTATTTAGGCTATTAGTTTAACGTAATTATAGTTATTAAATTCACATTTAAAATCGAAATATACCGTTACTTACATTTATTTACTAAATTTATTTACAAAAATATTTTTGAAAATAAATTTTTTTATGTGGCAGTGGCACTTGAATTAGTGAAATTAAAACTGCTATACTATAGTTAGTTTATCTCGAACGTTTGACAATGTTTCAATTTTTTTGAAAAAGAAAAAAAAAATCATAAAATTTAAATATTTTAGAACATTATTTTTGATCAATTAACGTGTGTCTTATGTTGTTATTGTGTAATTCGACATCTTAAAATTTTAATATGGTCAACATACTTTGCTAAAACGTCTAATAAAATAGTTTCATCCACTCCCGGATAAATTCGCCTCAAATAGCGCAGTTTGATCTTCGGTGAATGGGAGCCGGGCGCGGGCGAACTTCGAACTGGGTAAGGCGGATAACCGTCCGCCGAAGGTGGATAAGGTAAATATGTTCTAGATTGAAACGGTGGCGGTACAGCAAAATACGCTGGAGACTGCGCCGGAGAGTGATAATTGCTCGGAATGGCAGTAGAAACAACCAGAGGTGTGGGCGGTGGTGACGGTGAAACTAGGGGTCTGGTTATTGGTCCGTGATAGTGCGGATATGGTGTCCCACTAGAAACTGTGGTGGTGGAGTTAACGGAAACTGGCAGTAAGCTAGAGAACACAGCGTTAGTCGATCGAATAGGTGGTTTTGGACTTTGCGTGTATAATCGAGAAGCTGTGGCGTAGAAAGAACTTCCTCCACTACTTCCGACCGCGGCGTTTGACGCGGAACTGGTGGCTGGAGGATGGTAACTGGATTGGTAATGATGATAAGGGGACGAGCTAATAGTGGAAGGCTGCATGGGAGGAGGTGGGGTCCTATCTCGAAGCCCAAAAATGGGCGAATATGTCCTTATAGTATTGGTTGCAATGGGTGGACTTGCCGAACGATCGGTGATTCGGTTTTTGATAAAATCATGATGCAAACGTTGTACTGGAATAGCAACTCGTTCTTCTTCCCCGTACCAACTTGGAATTGGACCGTTATACGGTCTAACGTTAGTGCTTCCTCCTTGTTGATATAGAACTGGAGAAGACCGATTAGGACTTGAACCGTTAGTGTTGGAGGGAGTGCTACCGAAACCAGCGGCTTCCGCTTGTTTCGCATACGCCGCGTAAGCAGCCAAAGAAATGGGAGGAGGGTTGGGGGGAGGAGGGGGACTAATTGTGGGTTGATACAGGGCTTGATTTTGATGTCCCGATCCAAAGTTGGGATCGCGAGTGACTAATTTGGCTTGCTGAGGTTTCGGTGAGTAACTTCGATCGTTGATCATTCCGCCGAAGATGTATCTTCCTTGTAGCGGAACAAATGGCTTTCCCGTGATTCTAGGTGAGCCTCCCATCGAGTTTGGCTCAAATCCAACACCTTGAACAAATCTACCCGGGTAGTAATATCTCCCTCCACTTTTAAGTGTTCCGGTATTTGATCCATTTTTCGTCTGGGATTTTTCCTGCGTCTGGTGGATAATGACTGGATTATTCGAAGTTGGACGAGTTACAGTCTTGCCAACAATGGGTGAATAGGTTCTTTTAGCGGTGTTAATGCACCAATAGGATTGCGGCGAATTGGAACGGTCGCTCATGGCACTTGTAGAACTGTTAGCTAAAGCCGGAGTTGGCGATGAATTCGATACTTTGGCTGCAATCAAAGCTGGATTCTTGTTATGAGCGTTTGTAATATCAGTGTTGATTGTTCTGGCTGTAATGGCGGTTAATGACGGCGTTCCATTATTCCCAGAACTGGCAGTACTCATCGTACTTGTTGTCGTGTTTGGAATAGTAGCAGAAGCTGTTGGTGTCGGAATGATGGTGGAACTTGATGAAGAAGCGAGGCTACCAGTATATTGGTGAGGAGAATAAGTACGGTTCTGTAAAACAGTGTACATTGACCTGCTGTCACTTCCATTTAGTCCAATTGGTCTGTAACCTTTAGCGGACAGGTCGCCCATTACCGCCAATTCATTATTGTAGTTTCTAGAAATTTTTTTTAAAAAATCAATACATTTTGTATATCGTATTAATAATTCATTTATAATACTTTTTACAAATGAGACGCAATTCATCTTCATTTAAAGATGGGTAAAGTCCGCATAACTTTTTGTAGAGTCCTTCGTCAACAGGAATCATTGAAGAAATCTTTAAAAAAAAAAGTAAATAAACCTTAGCATATCAATGATGTAATAAACTCGCATTATGCATTAGCTAGAAAAAATTGATTTAATATTTTTATGGCATTAATTTTTTGAGGGTAAATAAAATAAAAGCGTTTTTTTTTTTTGCAATATTAATAATATTTTGGGTTTTTTTTTTTATTTTTTACAGCATTTTTGATTTTCATTTTCAAATAATTGTTTGAGCACTTTAAATATTTTAAGTTGAATGTTCTAATTTACTTAATTTAATTTTAAATACCACTTAAATTACTTTTATTTCGAGTTGTTAAGCCTCAACTTTGTGAGGAGAAATTTTATACTGGAAAGAAAATACGTCTACCATATACGGAATATTAAATGAAATATAGTAATTTCTGTAAAAAGTTTGAAAATGATATGAAAAGTAAATATAATTCAGCTCGTCGTAACACGATGCCCGTGCGCCATTAAAATATGATGTAACACTAAACTTGGTGCACTAACGATATAAAAAAAAGATGAAACTTGAGGTAAAAAAAAACGGATCTTATGTCATAAAATTACTGACGTGACGTTCCGAAGTGAGCAATGGATTGCAATGGTGGCAGGAAGTGAGATGCCTCAGACGCATCTCATAAATAAGCAATAAAGGGCGTTTGCGTTAGGTGAATGCGCTACGACGCATCGGTACGATTAGATTAAGCAATTTTAATCAGATTTATTGTGATTACCATAGCGACGTCACAACTGCTATCCATCCTTCGCATTGCAACCAGCGAGATGTAAGAAGAGAGCGAAAAAATGAAAGAAATAATAGTCATAAAGCGAGATGAAAGAAGAGTGGAAGGGGTTGATATGGAGAAGAGATTGTTTCATTGCCTAGGCCCCGGTCGACTACTCTTTCTGTTCGCTTTCAAAAGAATAGTTGGCGTTATCAAAGTTGGAAAAGGGAGAAGGAGCAAGAGAGGGATGGCGATAATGATGGAGCATGGGTAGGGAAGGAGAGGTTGTCAAATTGTAATAGTTTGGAACCGAGTATAGAAGAGGAAAACTGAAATGTGTGACGCATTTTTTTTTTTTATCGATAATCAATTTTGGCAACAAAAGTAAAGTGGCGGGAAAAGAGAATCTGTCAAAAGTGAAAGCAAAATGTGAGAGGACTAGTAACTACCATTACTATTTCATTTTGTTGGCAATTAACCAAATTCTGATTCAGATGAGTACATTATCTCTGACGTTTTATCCTAATTTGGAAATATATTGACGTGGTTGACCAAAAAAAAAAGATGCAAAAACACGTTGCGAGGATATAGAAGCCAAAACAATTATTTATAATCAATATTATTAATACAATACTGATAATTGTGCGGCAACATATAAAAAATATATTATTTGCCTTCATAATAATTAAAAATCAAAATAAAAGTAAATTGCTGTGTTCCCTAACTATTCACTTAATCAAGGCAAAAATAAATATGCGAGGCAAGTGCAAATTTTCAAAGCAAGTTGAAAAATCAGACAAAAAATTGTCAAACTTAAAGTCCATTTGATTTTAATATTTGCCTTTTATTTTTCTTGGATGGAGTTGTCATCCATCTTGGGTTTTGTAAATGAGTAGTAGTGCTCTCAAATTGTAGTCTACATAATTTTGTACAAAAATATTTTCGTAAACTTTATTAACATAATATAGCCTACTATCTTTATATTTTTTTAAAAAAAATACTGTAGAGTGTATATGGACAGGCAGACTTCAACTCAGCTTTGTCAAATTGCATTTTTCAGTTTTACTTAGGTTTCTATTACGTTTCATGGGGATTATTCTCTATAGAAGTACCGCTTAATTTTACTAAAAATGAGCTTTTAGAAAGTTTGATGTTATTAGTGGTATTTTTTTTTATTATTTTTTCTTCAAAAACTTTTAAAACAATGTTTGCTCTTGGGAAATGTAATTCAATTTTGTTTAAAAAAGAAAACAACAGCGTAGTTAGTGAGCACTGAGTTTTTTTTATTGCTGATAATTTGCTGGCTAAGTACTTTACGCTAGTTCACCGTACAGTTCTTCGTTAATTTGTATCCTGAGCAGACGGCGCTGGCGCCAAACGAGATTTACTTGTGTTTATTTAGATTAAAGGAGGATCTACACTGGCAAATTGTTCAACCAAGTTGCTTAAATTGGTAGTGAAAGAAGAAGGCAAAAAAAGTAAATAAATAAATAAATAAAAAATGTCGACATCTAATAAGGTTGCGCAGCTTACCAAAAACAAATTACTGCGTTTGTTAAATCGCCACCTTACGATCTAAATGGAAAGGGAAAACGAGATACTTTTATTTAGCTTCAATCAAATTTTTATAAAACTCAGAGCGAATTACTGTCGAAACAATTTTGTTCATAGAAAAACAAAACATTAACTAATGACGTTTTTTTTTTGTTTTTTTCATAAGCTCTAAGCCACATTAATATATTATGCGAGTCATAATTGCTCAAATATTAAATTTTAATGATCAAAAAATGATTAACTTTTTCTAAAAGCAATAAATGTGGGGGGGGGGAGACTAAATACAAAAACAGCAATCATGTTACCGGGTACTTAATAATATTTAGAGCTTACTTTGCAAAAAATATACTGTGCATGTATTATACATTTTTATATAATTTATAAAATTCTGTTATTTTTTAAAATTAAAAATCGTTTACATAATAATTATGATTTAAAAAAACGCAATGTCGGTACGAGGTAAATTCTACAACATGCTGTTGGCACGCAATGTTATTATAAAATAGCCAAACTCACGCATTTAGGTTCATTAGCGTACAGTCAAAATTGCTCGATCTATAAATGCCAAGCAAATAGACGCATCAATTATTTATATCGCATGAGATACGATATTTAAATTTGATTTAATAACAAATTGGCGGAAAAAACCGCTTTAAAGTTTTTTTTTTTAAACCATTTTTATTTAAATGAGTTGCTTGTTTGTTAAATTCTCGGGGACCTAATAAACGGAAATTTTGAACATCGTCCAAATTTGTGGCACACTTTCATCTACCGGTACCGGCATTTAATTTTTCCGGTCTATCTCAACTTTAGCTAATAAATATGGATTATTGGATCGGCATTTTAACTAATACAATTAGATCAATAAAATGAAATATTTAGCTCCAAATAGAATAAAATTCAAAATTTTAAGTGTTGTTTGCTTTTATCCGTGTATAACTTTGGGAAAAGTGCGCACTTCAGTATTTTTTTTCTTTGCGCGATTTGATAATGTATCGGGTTGTTTGAGAGAAAAAGCACATCACTTGGTTTAAGTTTTATCTAATACTAATCGTATAAATGCTCACTATTATGATTAACAAGAATTGAGTAATTTGGATGCGTAATAAATTAATTTTTTTTAATTTTATTTTAAAGTTAGTGTGAGAAATGCGATTGCCGTTCATATATTATAATAGATTTTCGTGTAATGACAGAGCTGTAATCTTGAAATAGCCTGGGCTTGTAAGATATTTTTCTTTCAAATGTTAACAAACATGTGAAAGCATTGTTAAATAATTCGATTATCCCTTTACAAATTACTTTTCGAAATGTGAAACAGACGGAATTAATAGCAGTGGCTTTGAAGAAAATACGAGTAATACGGGGAATTATTTTTTTTTTTAACTTTTCATATTGAAGTAATAGCAAGCTAATTTAAAACGATGTATCATGTACCGGTAGATAGCCTATATTTTTTTTTATCAATATCTACTTTTATATCTATATTTTCGACCACTCAAATGAAAGATGCTTTTACATCCTTTTGATGACTTGAATAACATTGTGACCTATATTCCTACTCCATCATTCTGATTTCCTTTCATCACATTGTGAACATCCATCAGGACTTCGATCGAAACTAAAAATGACGCCGCTGCCTTTTTTATGATTTGATATAGAATATTGATACAAAAAATAATAATAAAAAAAGTATGGTCATCATTTTAAAATTGCCATTAAAAATTGTATCCAATTAGTTCTAATTTCCCATCCATAAACGTTGATTATGGATAGCAGCTATTTTTTTTTCTTCTCGATAGTAAGCAATAACGGCTGTCATAAAGCAACGTGTTTACGTTATAAAACCTTAATACAGTGTGTCTAATGAAAATAGCAGGTCTATAAATTCATCAGAGACACGTAAAAATTATAATTATTAATTGTGCGAAGATGACGCCTGCTAATTGCAATTATAAATGGCAGCATTGTTATCTCCGAGTTATTTGGATGAGGGGAAATAAATAAAATTGTTTAGCGAGAAAAATAATAAATTACTGTACTCGGTTCCTTCTCTTTTTTTTCTATTTTTGAATTTCAAAAACAGGGACTGAAAAATGGCGTTCATTTTTATTAATAATTAGATGGGGGGAAAAGGTGAATATTCTATGAAAAGCCAGTCTGGCTCTCATTGTCACTCTTGTTTTTTTCTCTTTTGAACCATTTTGTTGTTTGCTTAAAATCCTAAAATGCACTTGTCTCATTCTATGATTGAGATAGGTTCGCCTTTGACGCCTAGTTACGATGATAAATCTGACTCAACCAGGGTTGACGATAATCGTTCCCACAACTATCAATGACAGGAGGCCAAGCTAGGTTGAACGCCATCATCAGTCGGTGGTTTTTGCGTGAGCGAAACAGAATGATGGCGATGGAAAAAGGAAGGGGAAAACACAAACGCTCTTTTCCGACTCATTTTAAAGGCCCACATTGACGAGTTTACAATTAATTTGTTATACTCACTGTTTGTCCTGTTAATTTGCTTTTCCAATCCACGTTTTTACGCTATTATTTTGAACATTGACGTTGCTAGCTGTATCCGTTATTCAATTACGATTTTCAAGATGGCTGGACGAGTCGAATTTTGGGAGGTGAATGCAGATTTTGAAGAAGAAATAATGGAATGACTCTAATTTCAACTACTGACGCTAGAGGTCTCTCTATAACCAGAAAAACATCCCTTGTTTAACACGGTTTCGGTTTAAACGTTTGAAAATTGCAGATCCAATGCTGCTAATATACTTTTTTTTTTCTTTTTTTTTTTGAGACTGTGTAAACCCAAGAGAACACAGTGATACTGCAGGGAGGGAGTTTGCTTTAAATACACTATTGTTTGTTTCCATTACGGGTTGAAATTGTATGAAAAAAAAAATTAATTACTTATCATTTTTTTTTTTACATTGTGCGTTAATGTCAACAACGTTATTACACAAAGCAATTAGTTTAGTTGAGATGAGTTGACCTTGTTGTGTCGACTATAATAAATAAAGCCGCTTTTAGTAAGTATTTCAGCTCGAGTCAAATTGAAGAACACATCCAATATTTAAGCCCTCAAGATCGATCACGCGAGAAATGTCAGTGTGCAAGTGCTCCGGTATTTTTAGCACCGTTTTAGTTAATAATGTAGGCTACTTTTTCTTTAAAAGTTCTATTAAAGCTTTTTTTTTTTTTTTGGTGAAAAGTTGCTTAGGCTATACATATTTTAATAGAACAATATGAATCTTAGAAATTAATTATTAATAATACATACCATAATGCAATTACATTTGCTTAATTAACCAGTCATTAAATTTTTTAAATTTAAAGATAATTTATTATACATGTAGGCCTACTCGTAATATAATTTTGAATTTATTATTGTAATTTATTCTCAAAAAATTATTCTTTCTTTATTATTGTAGCTTAATGGTGGTTTGTCATTCACGTATAGTACTGTACTTCCAAAATTTACCGTGATACATTTCTAGTAAAACATTATGAAGGATCATGCATTGGACTTAGCGGAAGCTAGCTTAATGGAAAATCAATAATTAAACTATTGATATCGATCTAAAGCAATCTGCAAATTGGCGTTTTATTGACTGTACGGAGCTTTCGGTGTAATTAACGCATAGTTGCTAAACACGCGACACCGTTATTAACTTCAATTAATTTATTTTTAATATTTAAAACAAACATAAAAATAAATTGCACATGGCCACTTTTTCTATTTTTTAACGTTAATGTAAATATTGATTTGTTTCAACGCTTTGCATAGTACAAAAATAGGAAATTTGTATGAATAATAAATTTCCCTCGCTTTACCCAAATAGCGTCACAAACCAACCAAACACGGTTCAACCTCTGCTAATATTAATAAGTTATGCGCATATCTCTGCGCAACACAAGTATTCACATTACCCATAATCCCCCCTATCCAAATTTTTTTTTTGGAAATACAATGTCATTCATTCAATTCAACATAATAAATAAAATAAATTACATTTGCTATACTTTGATAATAATTAATTTACGCAAATACTCTGTTTTTGCGCGTAATCACTTGAAATTGAGCTAGAAAAGTTTACATAATGATAATAATAATAATAGTAAAAAAGTTTGGACGAAATTGGTACCCCGTTGAGAATTAGAAGAAATATGAAATGCCCAAACGACGTTATTTTTGTTGACGTAAAATTAATAAATATTTGCATTTGAGAAATCGATTTAGAAGAAAGTAGGAAATAAATAATTAGTAATCCATTTGAAAATTGGCTATGATTATAAAGGAACATGAAACATTTTATTGGCTTCGTTAAATTCCGAGCGGATGATGGGATTCCTAGTGTCTTCGGGATTTGTTCGCTTGATTCCAGGCGTTTCCATTCCCTTCTACTGAATCGGGACTATCGCTTCGTACGTGATGTCCATTGTGATGATGATGATGGTGGTGATGATGTTGTCGTCTTCCTTCTTTGTTCACGTGCTCGGATTTAGTGTTCCATGTTGTGGCATCGTTTACGGTCATTTCATTGGTATCCCGAAGTCCTTCGATGCCCACGCCGTTAGATCGGTGTAATCCACCGCTGAAACTCGACGTACTTTTTGATTCGCTTCTTAAATTTTCCCATGCCCTCTTGTAATATTTATTCAATCCCCTACTTTCCGAACTTAACGAGTCGTTGGTACTGATGGTAGTGTTGTCCAAAGAGCCATTTGTACTGCGAGACCTAAAAAGAAATTATTTTGCTTATTATTTTTAGCTCAAAATTATTTTATAAAAATTACCTGTAGTTATTTTAATAGATTAATCGCAACCTATTACATATAAGCCTAGAATTATAGTAAAATTTTGAAAGAAATTTAAATTTTGAATTTGATTAATTGAATACAGTATGTAATAATATTTTTTTTAACTTAAAGTTTTAAATTCCAAAATTCAAAGAAAAATAACATTTTGTTGAAATATACAGCAATTCTAACAAAACTTTAATATATGTAATTTTTATTTAGAAACTTTCAACTCGGATTTTTTTTTTTTTTGAGGTTGTTGCAGATTTAATTTATTATTTTTTTTATTTTAAAAAGAGAGACTGCAGAACAGCTTCGCATTTTTTTCTAGTGTTGCACACGAAAAATGTGCAGAACATGTATCTGAGTTTTGCGATTTCTTTTCTTTTATCTATTTGTGAATGCTTTTATTTGATTTAGTTTATTAGTATCTTAAGGTTAATCTGTTAAGCCAAAAGTAAGCAGCTTAAGATGCCGGATTTCGTTTTTTTTTTAATTTAATTGTATGTACATTATATTATGTTACAGTACCCGGTATAAGGTTTTATTGTAGAAGGTGTATATTTGAACTAGTAGTCTGTCTATACGTGTACTGGAGATTTTTGTACAAGTATCAGTTCAGACAGACTAATACTCATACCAGATTACTACAACTCATATACACTTACACTGTAACATTATACACTTAATGATTTTATTGTACTGTATTAGGAAGAAATAATATTTATCCAGCTTTGATTTAATAATAATTTCATATAAAACTTCCCCTGAGTTAGTAATGTTTAATAGAAATTATTGTTGATTGGCTATTGTTGAATTATCAACATAAACTTACTTTTTACAGACGTAAACAACGGTTGCTACTATTACAGCCAAAACAACCAAGCCTCCAAAGCTTCCAAGAGCAATCATTCCACCTTTAAAAGAAAATCAAAACAATGTTTAAATATGAACAATAATGTAGACTTTAAATTTTTTTTGTTGTTTTGTTCATTTACCGAGATTAAGCCTGGTATTAGACCTTTCACTTTCTCTAACTTCCATCTCAGGTAAATTGGCTTTAATCACCGAATTGCTTCCTCGGCCATCCGAAGATTTAACCGCGCTGGTGGGTCGAACAGGCGATTGTTCGACATCTACTCCTGTGGTGGGACGAGGTGGAGGATTAGAAAATACGGGTCTCTCATTGGTTGGCAAGGGTAGGAAATTATCATTGGTTTGTATGGGTCTTGTTGGAATCAAGATAGTAGATGGAGGACGAAGAGTAAAAGTCAAGATCTCGGGTTCTCGTGAAACTACAGGAGGTATATATTTTTGAGTTGGAATAACGTTAGGTTCCTCGGTTGTTGTTGTTGTTGTGGTGGTGGTTGAAGTGGTAGTGGGAATAGTTGTAGTTGTTGTTTGAGTGTTAGTGGTTGTAGGTGTAGAAGTAGTGATAGGAAGTGGTCTATTTGAAAGGGTAGTGGGAATAAATGTAATTGTTTGTTTACTGGTTTGTTTAACAATTTCTTCTTTCTCAGGGTCGGGGAAATAAGGTCGAATGTAGTGTGGTGGCGTGGTTGTTGTTGATCCTCGGTAACGATATCTCGTCGTCGTTGATGGTTCTTCTTCAACAGCTGCTATTACCACTTCGCGACTTGGTAGCGTTTCTTCATGAATACCTGGTTGGAAGTTTCCAGATGGTCGAGTATACGCTGCTTCGGTCACTGGAGTCGAAGGGGTTGTTGAGCTGGTGGTTGTCGTTGAAGTCGTACTCATCGTTGTGGTTGTAGTGCTGGTCGTTGTACTTTCTTCTTCTGGAGACCCTGTGTTTGGGGGAAGAGCAATATGAACAGCCGGCTTTGGATGGTATTTGGGGTTAAATGTGGATTATGGTATTAATTGTGTTGTTAAAATTTTAAAATTGAGGTAGGTTAAAAATAAATAAAGGAAATTAACTAATAGATTTTTAGATAAAGATGACTAAGAATAATTAAAATTGGAAAAGGGGGGAAAAATGCAATGTAAGGAAGGTTATGAAAGAATTAAGTAAAACATTGATTTTCCAGAGGAAACTTAAAGTGAGTTACAGTATTAATTTTTAGGCTTAGGATATTATTTTTAGAAAGTGAGTTTATAGATTTTTTTTTTATCTCATAAATAAATTTTAAGTAAGTTTTGATAGTGCCCATAATGGTATTTTGAGTAGTTAGATTTGCATTGAGTGAGTATTATTATTGTTTGACTATTATTGTATTTGTTAATTCGGTTAGTTTACCTTGGCATACTGGTGGTTCGTTATCCCATTGCCCATCTATACCACATCTAAGCCTGGATGGTCCAATCAGGCGATATCCAGGAAGATCGCAAAAATATTCCAAAGACATACCAAAAGTAGTAGCGTTGTTAACTAGACGGTACGAACCAAACGCAATTGATGCCGGTTGAGGACATTTAGTAGCTAAAATGTTCATTAAAAATCTATAAGTAATGGCACGTTATTATTATTATTAAAATTGATTTAACTTACGTTCGCATCTTGGTGGTGGACCGTCCCAAGACTTTTGAACGTCGCAAGCTAATGTTTCTCGCCCCATCAGAATATATCCATCGTCGCAAAAGTAACGCACCACACTCTGGTAATGACGGCTTCCGTTGACCAAAGTATAGCCACCGTTGGATATATCGGTGGGAAATCCACATTCGAGATCTAAATGGACAAATGTCATTAATAAGAAACAAAGTAAATGACTTTAAAAGACTTACATTTGCACTGAGGAACTGTTTCCGTGTAGTAACCGCTTGGAAGACACGTTCGCGTGTGCGAGCCAATTAGAATGTGCCCTGGTGCACACAGATATTCTACCAAAGTTCCGGCAGTAAAATCATCTGTTGTTAAAATGGTTGAGTTTGGCGGTCTTTCGGGAATACCGCAACGGTTTGGTCCTTTAAAACGAACATTTTAAAAATAAAAACATTAATATGTTACCTTTGCAAACGCTAATTAAAATCGCTTACTAAATTGGCAGATGTAGTTTAGATTTAAGTTGCAATTGGTATCTGACCATAGCCACCTTTGCGTGCCATCAAAGCGTGAGCAATTGTCGTTTCCTCCCGGAAGATTCCAAAATGAGATTGAAACGTCATTCCCATTGATCCATTTCCAATTATTTGGATCTTTCGGGTCTCGTACCGCACCCATCCAATATTGACCACTGTCCGCGTTACGGTGCCTTCTCCACAGTTCCCAACTGAGGAAACCCTGAAGAGCTGGACTAGTCTCGTCAACCAAAGTTCCGCCTTGAACTTCACAACGGCGTTTAGCTCCATCCATCGTTAATGGGTGATTGTTGTAAAATATGTAGCATCGACCATTATAGGTGGCTGTGCTACCCAATGGTTGATCCCTAAACGATGGACAGCTCTCAGTTGGTAAAGCTAAAATTCAAATAGAAATTAGTTCATGAACGTTTTATTATACAAGTACCCTACCGGTTGTACATTATTTTTACATTAGCATTTTTTCTACCAAGAACTATGCACGTCATTTTTTAAAAGGGAAAAAATTATAATGAATCTAGTAAATAATGACTTTTGCAATATTTTTTTAATGTCGGCAAAATAAATTTGCATTTAATTAATGCCATATAAGCAGCTATAAAAAAAACTCTTTGTAGAATTATTTATTCTCATAGAATAATTATTTTATTTTTTAAGAAATTGTTTTTCAGTTTCTTTATTGTATTTAAAAGGAATTACAATTCGTGAGTTTTATTATTTTGTTTATTGTTTAAAAAAAAATCTTTTTACCTTGATCTGTGTAAAGAAAAGCTTCGCAGATTGACAAAACACCTCCTCTCGGTGTCTCCATGTGAATGCTCACAAAAGCACCAGGAAGACCGGGAGAACAAGGGATGAACAATGGTTTGCCTTCCTCTAAAAATATGCAAAAAAAAAAATAAATAAATAACTAAAAAAATTAAATAAACAAAAGAATAATAATAAACAAACAAATAAATAAATATTACTTCTGCGAATATATTTTTTAGGAATTTCAAATTTTGAGTTTTACCAATTGGTCCGGTATATTTTCCACAGATGGGATTTGGTCTGGCATCTGGTCTATTGTTTCCTACTCGAACTATAATGGTAGCTGGTTGATTATTGCCTGCAAATGTACGTTTAATTAAGAAAAGAATAATTATTGTTTGTAACGCGTAATCAACCTACCGCAACACGGCCTTCCGAAATCTATTCGGACTAATTGAATCATGTAAGGCTCGAGTAGATTGACGTACCACCAGGGTGCTCTTTCTACTTCCGTTTGACTGCACGTGGCGTCCGAAAAAAACGCACTCGTGCTTCCATCCACGGCTTTTTGAGGAAATCCACCCTTCCCAATCGACGACTGCATTGGAGCCTTTCCTACCCCGACATTCAACACTGAAAGAAAAAAAAGATCCCCACACCGGAAACATTTTATAAAATTCAATTGAAATTTCTGTTATAATCGGCATTTTTGATCGAAAAAAAGAAGAAAAAAAACATAAATTTTTTTCTAGGGAAGATTTTTGCTTGCCGTCACGAATGACGTCGCGCTATGGTTACGGTAATGAATAACAGTTGAACGGTTTTGCTGTAAAAATGAGGAAGAAACTAAGAGTCGACTTTTGTTTTTCTTTTTGATTGTTAATGAGAGCGAATAAGACGGAAGTGGGTAGCGAGCGTGTTCATTACTCACTCCCACAATTAACACCCAACACTCCTAGCGGAGATAATCATCATAATCATCGACATCAAAGATTGTGTGATGTTCATGATGATAGAGGAGGTCGTTTTACGCATGGTAGAGCTCATTCCTATTTTCGCACGTAGGGTTCACAAAATAACGTTACCCAACTACCCAACCGCTATGAGCCTATTTCATATTTTCAAAGATGCGACTCTAGTGAGAAGGTAGCGCTTTTGTCTCGTTTAATTAAAAGGTGAAACAAACACAAAAATGGCAAATAAATAACTTAGTACTGTAGAAGAAATTTTCATAAAAAATTTGAAGAAAAAAATTCTTTTCTATTATTGTTATTATTTGCTACTTATTTGTTTTGTTATTTTTAGTTTTTTTTTTTTGATGGGAACACAATAATTTTGTTTGCATTTTATTAAATTTGATTGCGAGCGTCTGCTGAATGGTGAAGGAGAGGAGGCGTGGAATATAATATAAAAAATATATATTAAAAGTCATCTCTTCTTTTCTTTTTTTTTTTTCAAAAAAATAATATTAACTTTATTCACTTTTATTAAAAGATGAGAAATGAAAAGAATTGAGAAAATGAGGTCTAACTAAAGTTGATATTAATAATTATTATTTTTGTTGGAATTTTTCGCGCTAATTAGATGGCACGTATGTGGCCGCTATTTTAATTTTATTTGAAAGAAAAATTATTGAGTGTTCATTCTTCCGTTTGGTTTTCGTTCCATTTGAAAAGAGCGGCGCATCGATTGATTTGGAGTTAACGTTGCTGACGTCACCGTTAACTCGTGTCCATAGAGTGTAAAGAAAAATGAATAAAAAAAAAAAAGAATTTCGATTGTACCGTTTAAAGAAAATGTTGGTAAGAGAAGGTCGAGATGACGTAATTGCGAACAATTAAATGTGACGTCAGGGTGGCGTCGCGAGAAGAGGTTGTCAAAGGTTATTTACCTTTTCACCCGTCACTTAATAGCGAAATAAATTCGAGTAGCTGATAATTATTAAGTTTTTGGGAGTTAACCTACCGCAAAACGGGATGACCTGCGGGGTCCAAGTGGCGTTGGGTTGGCATGTCCTGCGTACCGGACCTAGTAGTTCAAAACCGCTCTCGCATTCGTATGTGGCCACAGTGTCCGGGCCAATCACGTCGCTCGAAAATGAGACCAAAGAATGCGCGGGAGCTCCGGGATATCCGCATGAGAGTGCACCTGGAAGAAAAGAAAAAATAAATGAAAAACTCGTTTAATTTCGAACACAATTTTCGGCATCAACAACGTTTAATATTAATATTTATTATACTTCACAACCAGTTAATTAGCATTACTAGTTTGCGCATAAGGCGAGTACAAAACAGTTTATTTATTATTATTTAACTTCTAAATTATTCAGGTAAAACTTTAATACGGTTTTTAAATAAAAAGTTAATTGTTTACCTTTAATATTGAGTCATCAATTTTTATTTAAATAATTAGCATACTTTAAAACAACTCTATAAAAATATAAAAGTCGCTCGTGCGTAATAATATCTTTAGTTTTTTATTTGTTTTACTATTCTAAACACTTTATGGTTTTTGTTTATTTTTATGGGAGTCACAAATTAATTATTTTTTTATTTAAAAAAATATAATATATATAGGCTACGGTATACAGTACTGATAACAAAAACATTTTAAGCATATTATTTAATACATGTACTATAATAATGAAGTACAGCATGATATATGGTACATTCTTAGGCTTACAAAGGTATATATTTATAGCACAATAATTCTATAAATCCTTTTTTATATTTAAACTTAAGTGCATAGTACTTAATAGCTGCAGTTAATAGTAGTCTTTAACATAACATGTTAAGAAAAATTGTAACGCATAGCAATGTGAACTCGTAACCGAAGGGTTATTGCTACTGTATAATTAAATAGAAGGGTGGAAATAAGAAATTCATTAACTACGTTTTATCATCAAAATATTATATCGTAAGCAGAACATTAACATTTGTGCATTAACATATTAACAGGTCTGCCGAATAGCGACATAATTATTAAAAAAAAAATCGTATGATTAAATTATAATAACAAATTAAGGAAGATCTGCATAACAACTGCGACTGTTAGCATACTTATGCCTTCCCTATAGTCTGCAAGCCAAGTCTAAAGGGAAGACTTTGCCCTCCCTCCTCATTATGTCATCTGCGCCAAACAATTTAAAAAAGCAACAGTAAATAATAAGCTGCAAATTTAAACGACCGACTACCTTAACTAAATTTAAATGAAATTAACTATATAAAAGTAAGAACAATTATTTAATACTGGTACCGAAATTTAATACTTTATTAAAAAATCCCTAAAATTCTGCAAATGTTTTAATTTCTTTTCATTCTTAAATGATGAATGATCTTTCCTCCAAACCTCTATCCCATTTACTTTTTAATTGCAAGCGTCATTACTAAAATACGTTTTCTAATATGAGGTAAATTACATTAAACCTGTTTAATGAAGCTTTTAATTTATTTGCTAATATATTAATGCTAAATTAAATGTCTGGTGTTCTAGTCCTGTTTGCCTTGTGCTGGGTTTGAAAATTGTGTAATTAAATTTATCGTGTAATTTATTAGAGATACAGTACTTGTAAATTTGTGGCCTTAAATAAAATAAAATGAATACCCGTTGAAATTGTTAGCCAAAAGTAAGATTTACTGTTGTAGCTAGGACTTGTTAAGCGATGAGTTTTTTGATCATAAAAAGCACTGCTGTGTGCATTGATATTTTGTATCAACGATGTGTCAAATACAATTTCTGTTTATTGGCTATTGCGCTGTTACCGTGCATTTTTTTTTTTTTTTTTTTTTTGTCTTAAAAGTTGTTGAGTAACCATGCAGTCATAAAGTATAAAATGGTAAAAACAAATGCTACAGCCAGGTGTGATATCCATCTCCCCGTTATAAAATCTTGTTAATAAAATTTGAATTGATTTTTTTAGATAGAATAAACAATACAGAAAGCAAATAATAAGATTACAATCACCACGGCGCTGTTATAATAAATAATAATAATAAAAAAAAGAATTTCCGGATGACCAAAAGTATTTGCGAACAATCCCAAATATTGTAATTTTAGCTTTCGTAGACAAATTTACATTTGAAAGTTGAAGATTTTACTTTTTCTATTGAAATGACCATGACAATTGCTTTTTTTTTTTTTTTTTAAATATTTATTTCCGTCATACCCTGACTATATTTCTAACATGAACTTGACAGAAATAAAATGTTTAGTAAATTAGTTTGCGGGGAGGAGGGAAAGGTAATCAAACAGCGTTCAGATTGCATTTTTAAAAAACTATTTTTGTAATTACAGCTTAAATTGAGATGTATATTGTGATATTTTAAGAATGGGACAGGGTAACAATGTATGTCACGCCGTGAAATGATTTTGTTGAGGGTGAGACAATATTAATTGGAATGAACCCCGCCTCGTAGGGTTATTTGCAACAACCATCTTTGTTCTATATGTTAGTCGCACGTGCTCTGGCCCACATTTGGTCGGTGGGAAATTTCATTTCCATTGTGTTTGGGCGAGGAGGAAGAAGGGGGTCATTTGGTTAGGGAGAAAGAAAAAGGGAGGGTGACCCGGAAGTAGAGACAGTGCACCATTCGGAGGAGGTGGAGCCACGCGGGGAGGTCAGGTCAGCAAAGGTCACCTCACAGCGCCTTCAATTACTGAATAAATAAAAATGATGGCCGACATTCAGGTAGAGGCAGAGAAGATGCAGTTCCTCGCAATAAAATATACAGAGTGCTCAATTAATTACAACACTGTTAAAAATATTTATTAATTTCTTTGAAACACACCAATAATATAATTGATATATTGTAAGCATTATCGATTTTTTTTTCTAGTACAGTACCGGTATAGGATGAAGTTAAAACCTAAATACAGATACTGTAGGCCTACTACTTATTTTTTTTAATGATAGTCGAAAAAAAAATCTGTTTTGATATCAATTACAATGGCAATTAGTTGTTTTGGAACAATTTACTATTTTATAACATTAAATCGTTTTGATGATTAAAAAAAAAAAAAACTTTTACTTTTGAATGTTAATAGCTTATAATCATCAATTTTATATGATAAAATAATTACCGGTACTCGAAATTATTAAATACTTTTTACTAAGTTTTTGAAATATTAAGTTTTTGGATTTTATTTACAGGTAGGCCTACTGTATTTGCATACCGGTATTTAAAGGAAAAACTAGAAATAACTCAATTAACTTTTAATTTATGTGGTTAAATGTAAAACAATGAACTTTTAAATTTATGATTTTAATTTATAAGTTTTATAAACTGTAAGAGAAATGGCTTTATTTACATAGTATTTATACACGAGAAGCTAGATATAAAAGTTGTATATCATTAAAAGGATTTTAACTTAATGCAATTTAGTTTTCAAGTTTAAAAGTTTGAGGTCAATTACATGATATTCCACTTTTGCATCCGTCTCCTGGTATACAGGGTTAAAAGACATCTCGGATTTTTTTTACCAACTTTTTTCACCCAAAACCGGCTTACAATTGCACATAATTATTATATAATATTGTTTACGTAATTATTAATTATTTGTAATTTTTTAATTAATTATTTACCGGCCTTTAAATCAAATCGAATATAGCCTACATACAAGTTTTATGAATCTTTTGTTTTATTGCCAGTTAAAATTTAATTGATTTTGAATGCATTTTTTTAAAAATGTCATATGGGAGGAGAAGAATTAAATTTTCATGGAACAAAAAGAGTTTTTTAAAAAACGCAAGTATGGTTCATTCAAAAGCTGTCATTTTCCACGTGTTTAAAATTTGTAGTAAAAGTCGATTGCTACTGTAACAGCCCTTAGACATTATTATAATTAGTTTAAGAAATAGTTTGCATAATACCGTACTAGTAATATCGAATTTTTTTAAATTTTTTTATTTATTAAATTAACTAATTTAAAAAATAATTTAAAACTTACTTTGCACAATGCCCAATAAAAACACGAACCCTATAAGTAGCATGGTTTTCAAATTAGCAAAACAATATTAGCCGCTCACTTCCGGTTGTATTCACCCAACTGTTCACTACTATACAGATGTAATCCACAGTGTTAGCTCATTTGGAAATAAACATTTGACACAGAAGATGCTCTCACCGACTCTCAGTAGCTACAACTAACGTCGATTTGTAGGTTTTTGAAAAGAGCAAGAAGAATCTTTATTCATCTCTTTAAGAGATAAAAAGCTGACGTCACGCTCCACCCTATTAAGCCAATCACAGCTCAAGGTGAAGAACAAGATGATGGCGCTTTTTGGCCGTGAAAAAAGAATGAGGAAGCCGATTAGCCACGCCCACAGAGGGAAAGACGACCGTTATCCTCACCTCAGCTAACTGCAGCCAGGCGGGCAGCATCAGCGCCACCACCACTACCATGGTCGGCATTGCCAACAGGTAGGAGATGATGAGGAAGCTGAAGTGGAAAAACAAAAGACCTCTTTTTTTTTCTTTCTTTCTTTCGAAGAATTCCTTTTGTGTTTTAACATTGAAATGAAGTCAGCGAAGGTTACGAGGTCGATTCGTATTTCTTTTAACTGGCCATGTTTACATTTTTCCTGAGAGCTTCCCTATTAAGGATGAAAGCCACGGCCATTTACAACCTCATTTTGCAACAATTTGGTCAATTATATGCTAAATATATGTAAGCGGATCATTTAATAACAAAAATATTTGCGCGCTTATTAATTTCGTTGGAGTATGACAAACGCGTGCACGGCGGCTGACGTCACCGACAATGTACGCCATGTCACGTTGCGCTCGGATGACTCGGAGCCGATACTCGCAACGACCACATATTGATAATTAATGGTTTGAATGGATAGATATGACTTTCATCCGTTTCGATTAACATTGAATTCGCATGCGCGATTGATATGCACCATTTAGTCCGACGAAATTCCGCGCTCAATCACGTGCTGCGTTTAAAATACTAACATTTCCGGAATCAGAAATTTAGAAAAAAAAATGTATTGCAAATATTTAACATTTTGTAGAAAGTTCAAATATATAAAAACGATATTACTCGTAATAATACTATAATAAAGTAGTGAAAAGTTATGAAAAGGAAACTTTATAGGTTTTGAAAAAGTATTTTTTTTTTTTTTGATAGGCTACTGTATTATAAAATATAAAACGTTTACTGTTGTTTTCAAAGGAAATTTGTAGTGATAAAATGTTTACTCTATCGATTTAGCAAGAAGTGCATCTGAAACGGTTGATTAACAGTCATTAAATCGTCGATTACTTCGTACTGAATACTTAGGCTGTTCATGCGAGTCTTTTTGACCGTGAGCGGACTTGCTCAATTTTTATTTTTAGTATTAAACGGGTTTTAATAACAGAGTATAAAAGCGAGATAGAAATGAGTTTCGATGAATTTAATCAAATATTAAAAAAAAAAAAATTTTTGATGCTAAAACTAGTTGATCAGAAGAAGTTAATATTATTTTTATCAAAAGAAAGTGAAGTTCAAACGATTTCATTTGCGCAATTATGAACATGACTTTAAAGTTTTTTCTTTTTCTAATTAACGAATAAAAAGTTTTTAATTAGATATTAATCATTAGAAACGTTTTTAAACTGAATATAAATGAATTAATGAGAATTTCAAAATGTAAGTTTTGTTTTACATACCTGGAATGCGTTTACGTGTACCGACTACGTAAATTAAATTTGAATTTAATTATTGATACAGTACTTTGAATTATTATTAAATTTGCATTTAAGATTATTATGCTTCGAAGATGAATTTGCGCTCGTTTACTTTAAGCAATTATTAAAAACCGATTTTATTTTTTACATATCCTGTAATTACTGAGAATTGAGGTTTTTCTTAATCGAGAAGGTTGAGTTTTGAGTAATTATAGAAGATTTTGTACCTGTACAGTGTACTTGTATTTTTGGAAACTATGCTCTCCACAGTTCCCATATACAAGTCTCCACCTTTGGCTAAAGGCTAAGTGAGTTCCGGTTACCCCATTCTCATCTCCTGTTGACTCACTCAATTCGACCTTAAAATCTGCGTATAACTTTTTAAAAATGCGTAGAAATTTCTCGTTATGATGAAATTAAGTTCAGTTGATGTTAAGTTTATTTGAGACCGTGATTAAAATTAGAAAACTTCATAATATTAAAACTACTAGACCATGGGTAATAATTTAATGTTGGGAAAATAAAAGTCATAAAAATGCTGCGTAATCTTTGTTTTTTGAACAAATAGTGCGTTTGATTTAAAAGAAAATGTAACGGACCGAATTTTTTTTTTAGTAAGTTTGAAGATAGACGGGTAAAAATGCTAGTCATAAAACTTTATATAATTCAGCTACTTTTCTTCTCAAGCCATACGGCTATTCGCTCGATTAGCCGAGGATGCAAACCAAAATGTTCAGTTTTACGATTTTGAAATTTTACTAAGGAAATGGCAAATCTGTTACTGTATTTCAAAGTTAAAATTGATTGTTTTAAGCAGAGATAAATATAACATTTATAAGATTTGCGGTTTTTATACTTTTCCAGTCTGCAAATCTTAGCGTAGCAAGTTAATGTTATTGGAAAGTTTCAAAATAACACTTAATTTTTTTTCTATTAAATTTAATTTCTGCATAAATTCAAATGCTTTTCTGAAAGAATTGGAGTATTTTGGTTTGGTAGTCAGCTATTTTGTAGTTCGTAGCGGTAATAATTTTATAAGACAATTATTATTGTTTGAGGTTTTTCTTACTATTTATTATTCTTTATTTATTATTTCTAATTACAGTACTATTATTTGAATACCGTAGTTTGTTTCTCTTTGCATTTCTATTATGTTACATCTCTGTTTCCGGCCGTTTTTTTGCGTGACCAACCTTCCTTGTAAGTGCATCATTCATTTTGAAATTTTCTTTTAATTAATTTTTTGACAGAGGTCAAGAAATTTCCAACGTTTGTATACGTGTGTATTTCTTGAATGGGGAAATCACGCCAAAAACAATTTTTCCATGCTGATTGCATTTTAATAGAAAAGAAAATGAGATTTTACTCTATTTTCATACTTTTCCAACAAAGTTCAAATCCATTTTGTTACCGAGTTTTTACGCTTTAAAAGTGTAGTCTACCTGATTTTAAGAAGATATTTTATTAACATTCTTTTTGAAAGTTGGGGGGAAAAAAAGTTAGGAAGGGAACAGCCGTATATCCTGGTGCCCAAGGAATACCTGTACAGGTAATTTCCAGTTTATTACAATGAAAACCGGATTATAAATTGCAGGTAAAATTCTAAAAAATAAAGGACCCTCAATTTTCGAAGTGCCTCTTATTTATCGAATGCTCACTCATATACACGTACCTGCGCTTTAAACTTGAAAAAAAATTGGGGGGGAAAGAAAAAGTTCGCTTATTTAGGTTAACACCGTATTATGTTCAACAAGGTACAATAGTTTTTTTTTCTTCCTCATTGAAATGGGGGAAAAGGAAAAGTTTATTGTGAGAAAGTCAATACTGCTCCTTACCGGACTACAGAAGCTAAAAATCTCAGAACGTAAAAAAAAAATCATGAAATGTTCCAGTTTAATTTTTATAGTAGGCCTATGGTACATATGAAATGGCAGTGTCATGAATTAATGTGACATTTGACATCGTGGACAGAGCAGACTTTGGGAATTCATTGCAGGTTTTTTTTTTTTTTTTTTTACAAAATATTTAGATATTTTGAGTAGTTTTGGAAAGTGCGCAATTGACCTTTCTTATTAAACAATAAACCCCAGACCCAACGTATAATGATACTCTCTTTTTCTCTCTTCTCCCTAAAATCAAGTATAATTATTTTGGTAACACCTGCTCTTAAAAGAGCCAACCTTTATGACGCCGAAAACATTCTTTACAAATTATTCTTTTCCACACTTTTTTTTTTCATGCTGTTTTTCATTTGTGGTAGCATCTCTACTCATTCATTTCGTTTGTTTGACAAAGACTGTAGAAAAAGTTGCCATCTCGGGATATCGGTACGGTATATAAAATTAATTGTATAGGTTACAGTATCGAATTGATAAATTCCTTGCCAAAGGAAAGTTAGGTGAAAAATATTTTGAACTCTCTGTACCGAGATCACCATTGAGAATTACTCACCTAACTAATAATTTAAGTGATATCTCTACTGTTATGGTTATGCAGTAAAGTGGACTTGGGGTCTTTGGAAGTAGCGTTAACATGAAGAAATCAGCGGGACTTATTTGATGTGGCCTTCAGCGAAAAGCGGGCTTGATTAGAGGTTTCACTGTACACCTGTATTATTTTAGAAAAGTTTCATAACTATTTTCTAAATATTTGCAATACAGTAAACTTGTAAAATATGTTTTACATGTGCGTAGAATATTCATAACTGAGAGTTTGAGGTGATTGTATTTTGACGCTGCAATTGTATTTTTTTAAAAACATTTATTCAATTTTAGGTAGTCTCATTTTACGTAAAACCAATCCTGGCGTTGGTTAAAGCATAAGCTTTCTTTTTTTAAAATTTTATTTAAATTATGCGTCATGGGTAAATTCTATTAACAGGATCGGCGCCGTGAAGAGGGTGGGGCAAATTCTTTATTATTTATAGACAGGGCCGTATAATTGAATTTTTGATACTGTATTAAATAATTGCGTATTTTTAATTTTTGTTTTATATTAATATAATGTAAACAAGTGACACAAGTGTTTTAGCAGGCAAAAATGAACATAAAATGGGCAGTACAATATTAAATGGATGGATTTTAGAGCTAGTGTTAAGCATATTTGAAATAAGCGCCATAAATCTCAATGTCTAAGGATTAACCATTAGATGGCGTTGCTAACTCGGAATGCATAAGAAAATTCTTCAGGTGAAACAAACGAAAGCCATATCGTAATCGATATTGGCTTAATAAGTACATTCTTGAATACCGATATTGATTTAAAAAATCTAAAAATAGTTTCTATTGTAAAACCACGAATAAAATTAAATATGAAGGAAAACTTTGTTTAATTTTTTTTTAAAATAAATTTTAACATTTAATTATTATTAAAATATTTTCTATAACTTTTAATAATTATTTTTTGCGGTTTGAATTTGCGTTTTTATATAATATCGTCAATGAAGAGAAAAGAAATTAATAGAGAAGAGAAAAGCATCTTGCACTTCCGGTTCTGTTCCGGTCTATCGTTTAACTGTGGCAAAATGTCTATAGCGGCATCTGTTGGTTTTTCGAGCAATCGAGGCTTCCCGCGTTTTTAGATTACATTTTCAAAAGTTTTGTGCAGTTAAAGAACATAAAAGACTATAAGTTATTTTTTAATTGATATAACCTACTGTACGGTATATTAATACATGTACAGTATTGTATTTGACGTACAGTGTACCCTTATTAATAACTCTTTTCCGTATTTATTACTCCAGTATTATGTTATCATTGCATTGCAATTTTTATTTTGTTTTGAAAAATATGAACATCACTGTAGTTTAGACATACTGTAATTGCATTTTTTGAGGAGGGAGGGGAATAAACACATTATTTCAATAACTGAAGGCTATGCGTTATTGTTATTAGGATAACCAAGATTAATAAAAAAGCATTTTTGTATTTGACAATGAAAATAAGGTTGCGAGCGAAATCTAGATCATCAAAACTGACAAAAAAAAAAATTATTATTCAATTTTAAAAGATAAAAAACTTTTTTTTTTTTTTTTGTTAAAAAAAAAAAAAATAATACCGATAGATCATCTACAATTTCATTTACTCTTTCAGGTTACTATTACGAAATCATCGGGTTCCATACATTATTTTTTTGCAAAATGATATACATATACTGTAATACAAGAAATTTAAATGAATGACTAATGATTCGACGGAATCTTGTTTAAAAAAAAATCATACAAATTTTAATTACATGAAAATTCAAGCTGACTCGCAGATCATTTTTATGACCGTATCTTAAACTAATTGACCATAATTTAAAACATTTTTGCATGTCACAATGTAAAAAACGGGATTGGCACGAGCGATGACACGTGCTGCAGCCGATTGCAAGTAGAAACACATGAGGCGAACGAGGGAAATGCAATATAAAAACCCCCTCTATGTGACTAGACAATATGAGGAGGTATTGTAATAGAAGCTGAAACGTGGCATTTAAAGCATTACCGGTAGTAGTGTTAGTGGTCAGTTGTCACGCAAACTAACACCCAATAACACGAGTGGTATAAGACAGCGCCATAAAGTCAAAGTTTTATTATATTAATACGAGTTTTTGTTTATCGCCTCAAGTATCATGCCAGAAGGTGTTATACAGGTAAGCAGGACCACCTTGCTCATCGTTTAGCCACAGATTATTCAGCAAACCGGGATGCACAATAATAACAATAATCCTAGGATGGATCTATTTGCGTGGGTGGGATGAATAGCGTGGGAACAGTTGTTATGTAGACATTTAACACTCTTAATTCTTTCTTTTTTTTTTTTTTTTAATTGAGAGTTTCACATTACGTCGTTGTGGATAATTAGCGCGCTGTGCAATCAAATTGCTCATACGAAGAGTAAGCCGACTTTTTGGATAGTTATAAGGCAAAATGAATAGGAAGGAGAGATAGATTGAAAAAGAGCGTCAAGTTCCGTAGTTTAAATGCCCGAATGTCGGGATTCAGAACCGCGAGTAGGCTACATAAATATTTTTGAAACAATTGTTTGCGGAAAATGATTACCCAACGCTCACATCTCAAATTCATTTTCGGATAATGTAAACATCGTCATTTTAAACGTTAGGGATGAAAGGTCGAATAAAACTTTCTCTGATGATTACAACAAACTTGCGAGCTTATTATAATAATGTCGAGATTAACAAAAATCGTTTTGGATTAAAAGCTTAAAAATTATTGATTGTAGGTCTACTTTTTATTTTATAAAAAAAAAAATTCACTTACTGTACAATTATTATAAAAATTTAAGAATTAGAATAATATTCTTGTAAGCAGAAGGTCAAAATTAACTTCTAATTGTTTTAAAACTGTTTATATTTACAATAAATACATTAATTCTAAATTAAACTTAAAACAGAAAATTATTATAACTGTCTTAACGATTGTTATTATTTTAATTACTATATTCCGAGCGATATTTTTATTTGCTTACTGGAGATTTGAAAGATCTTATTTAAACTTAGAATTAAAATGCAGTTATTTTGCCCTTTATATCGATAATATAATCATAATTCTTTCTTGGCAGTGTGTTATTATAATACGAATATTGGAATAATAATTATTCGCACCTTTATAGTCGGTAGAACAATACTCGATAAAAAAAAGGACGAAAATTCATTGCTTGCGTGATGTGATTTCCATCAAGTAAATGAATATGAAATTGACTTTTCCATGCATTGTGCGCGCATGTGTGTTTCTACTCTTTAATCGACCTTCTTTGCAAACCCGTTGTATGCATTACATAAAGCGAATGATACGCCGTGTACGGAACAAATTCGAACATAATAAAAAATCCAATTTTGAAAATGCAGTGATATTTGGGAGACTGTCAACCTTGACGCGATTAAGCACATAACGATTATTCTCACGAAGGGAAGGGTTTAGGGGCTGGACTATTAGTCGGAGATTGCAGCTTTATGTACTCTCATTACAAGTAGAATAGTACCATGAGTAGAATCCATGAGTATCTATAGTTTGAGAACGTTTCCATTTCTTTATTAAAATGTTTTGTGAACGTAATTGGTTATATGCTACGTGGTTTAGCTGTTTAAGATAAACTAGATTATTAGAGAGCGGTGAATCTTTTTATAATGATGACCCAAACTAATTTTTAAATGTTTGAAAGTTTGAACAAATAAATTTAATGTTACTTGTACTGTATAATTATTAGGTTAGACATTATGCAATTTTTTGGAATCTTAAATCTTATTTTTAAAAACTTTATCGGTTTGTAATTATCATTAATAAAATACAAATTTTGATTGCTACTTTTTTTTTATCTAGTTAAATCAAAAAAAAATAAATAAAAAAATAAAATTATTATTTATTTTATTGATTTACACAGCACTCTCAACTTCCTTATTTGATTCATTGGTTCCAAAAAAATAAACATACGAAAACGTTTTCAGCATATGGTGGTAATGGGTAGTTATTTTTAACCGAAAGTCAACGCCAATAGTTTGTTTTTAGTCTGGTTTATTATTATTATTATTTTTTGTTTTGACAAGTAGATACGCAGTAAATGTAATACTAATAAAAAAGTATTAATAAAATTTTAATAACAAAATAATAGCAAAATAATTCAATTATCTTAAGTATTAATCCAGAATGTACTTCATCATGATGTAGCCTACTGGCACAGTGTTTTTGTAAGTCCAAACTGAAAACAACCGTAGAAATTAATGTCAATTTAACGAAAACTTTCAGTTAAGCGATAAAAACACCTTCCCATGACGTCCGGTATACGCGATAATTATTTTTTATCATACCGATGGTGCAGAAAAAAACATCTTCAATAAACATCTTAAAATATTAATCTTAGTGTAAACATTGCAAGCACTTTGATTAAGCAAGTTTTGAATTTTTGCTTACGAGATTTACCACTTACGAGATTATATATGTATGGTGAACAACATACTTATTGAGCTCAAGTTTTAATTTTTCGTTATTTATTTACCAATATTCTAAGTATGATTAATTGAGTAATAATATAAAAGTTAATTAGAAAATGTTGCGTATTGATATAATTTTGAAAGAGTGCACATCGACCTTTAAAAAGTTTAACAAGGATTTAACGATTTTTTGAGTTAAGGGAAGGCGTCACGCCTAATTGAAGCGTAATTTGATCGGAAGGGATTTAGCAAGAATCTCCATTTGAAATACTGTAGAAAGAAGAGCCGCGGATAAGTTTCGCCCGTGTCCTTATTTTTGAAACCACTACATTTTAAGTATTCGTCTCCACTTAACTCACATGGCACCCACATTGATAATTGGCAGCACGTGGTATTGGTATTTACAAGTGCCTATGGCCATCTTCCTGCACAGTAACTGAGGAACAAGCACAATAATTAATGGACCACCCATCGCTAATCTATCTCTTCATTTTCGAATGTCACAATCAATTAAACAGGAAGAGAAAAATGGAAGCCAGCCGTTTCAAAATTGGACGAAATAGAAGATAAAAGAGATTAAGTTTGGAATACAGTATAATTATGATCGGGAGGAAAATAAAACGAAGAGACTCATTAAATCTTAACCTTTTTCAATGAGGTCGTTAAAGAGCAAGGGAGAAAGGTTCAACATTTTTAAATTGACGAAAAATCTCTTTTCGATTCACTATTCATAATAGCGACATTTTGAATCAATTTGGTTGACTGGAAGCAAAATTAAATTAAACCAAAGTATGAAAACAAAAACATTACCCGGTAATTAAAAAAGTTTAAATGCTTTGGAATTAATCACTTTTAGTTACAAAAATAATCAGAGATGAAATGTTAAATTAAATTTTATTTAGTCTACTACAGTATATACCGTACCGACCATTCAAATTTAGACTATTAGATATTTACTATCAAAGCATAATATGATAGCCCATAATTATGTTTTCTTAAAGCGGGTTCTTGAAGAGGTTCAGTTTTTTAAAATTTATTTGGGGTTTATGGTGTTAATGGCGTAACACGGCGCAAATTTTTTTTTAAAAAAAACTGAACAATTTATTTATTTATTTTTTTTTTTACAATATTTGGGAAACTTTATTTTCATCTCATTTAACTGCAGATCCCCTAAATCACCGGCCCCCCAAGCAAGAGCTTCGTTTGCCTTCCCTACCTCATTAAGTTTTGTGGGAGCTATGAAAAATGGTTCATTTCATTAATAAAATTTTTTAATTGAAAAAGAAAATTGACGCAAAAGAAATTATAACATTGCATTTATTTTAAATACCGGTATATTATTTTGAAAAATATGAGAGTTTTAGAGCTAATAAACTGCGAAGTTATTAATTTTAGTTTAGTTTATTAGGAGATAACATCTTTCTTACAATAAAATTTATGAAGAGTTTAGGCTACTTATAAATTGATAGTTTCCTTTGATTTTTTGAAGTAAATAAACTTTTATATTTTTTTCTATATTTTTTTGGTCTGAAATATGGCAATTTCTGCAGCTACAGTCAGGCAGTTCATGGTTGTTGTTTTTTTAGTAAGAGGCGCCCAAAATTGCTAATTATTTTTATTCGATAAAATATAAAATAAATTTTTAAAACTAGTTAAAACACAATGTGGTTGTTCAAAATTCTTTTAATTTTGCGCTTCGAAAACTGTGAGCAGGTCATATATACCGTTTGCTCTACAGCTTCAATCTTTATTGGGCTTGCAAAAAAAAAAAAAAGTGTGAATACCTGTACGCATTTAAAATTGTATTACTCCGTTTAAAATTTGTTATTTTAAAAAATGCACACATTTATGAACAACAAATATTTGTAAAAAAAAAATCGTACGTACAGTATTTAAGTACCGGTAATTAATTTTTTTTAAAAAATGAATATGCAGTACCGGTATATCTCATAAAATTTGTAAGCTATAGTACATACCCCACTCTGTTTTATTCCTAAATCTATATTTTCAAAATTATTGTGAGGGAGGGTGGACACCTTTAAAAATATCGCACGAGAGCGCTGATGGACTTCGGGCCGGCGCTGAGGAAAGCCTCCTATTCTCTTTCATCCAATGAAAACGAGAGTTATCCAGCCTCACCCTTTGCGATTTTTCTCCTTTCAACTCGTATACAGTACTACGTATGTACAACAAATTAGCACTCATTTCCCAAGAGTTATTGACGTCATTGAATTGGATGGTCCTCAGGCATGCTCTCTCTCTCTCCACTCTCTCGCGTTCACTCTTTCATTTTACACTTCGATCACTTGACTGACCCTCAGCACTTCTACTCCAGCGTCATCCAAAAACTTCGTCACATCTTCTTGTGGCAAAGAAAACTTTTTCGAACATTTTTTTTTCTTCTTTCATTTGTTTACGTGCTGATTCGAAAATGATGAAACCCAATTCCGACGCGGTATTCGTTTGAAATGATTTAGCGAGAAGACATCGAGAAGGGTAAAGTTTAATCAAACTGTTTTACATAACTTCGCTTTCGTATTATTTTCGAACGGAGCGAGTTGACGTCATAACAGGATGACTTCCTCATCGTTACCAATGAAAAACACTCCGTTTTCTATCGCAGATATTTTGACGAAAAATGACGCCAAACGTCAATCGAAAGTTAACGTGGACCATGTTGAGCATTTTCCCGTGGTGATTCTCGGATCATCGGGATGTCAGAGCTTAGTTAACAATTACCATAAAAGTTTTTCGGCCGAATGTGCTGCGAAGATGTGCGGCGAAAGTCCGTCCGCGATTCGGGACGCCGGAAGACCCATTACTTTTGGACAAAATATATTTTCGCCGAGAATTTCGTTAGTTAACGGGGAAATTGATGAGAAAAACTGTGTATGTATTCAACCGAAAGACTTACGCTTGAAAAGCAAAAAATCTAGTGCGACTCCGGCGGATTATTTTATTTCCGGTGCACTGTCTAACGACGGGCCTATTCATCGCCCCCTTTATGAAGATTTAGACGTCGATGACGATACTTCGGATTTGGACGAAAATAATCACTTGAGAGAAGTGGACGATCTATTTCAAATGACGCAATCAGGTTTGAACACTTGAAAATATTTTTAATCTAACGAACGAAACTTTAAAATTCACGTTAATGTTGCCAACTTACATTAAAACTACTTTAAGACATTGACGCAAAAACGGAGCACTCATAGCCTCATTATCTTAAAATGTTAGAAATTTACGAAAGAGACCTTTGTTTAATTTGCACTGTTAAATGTTAACAAGAAAATCCGACTTCAATGCATGTTTTACGACCCCCCCCCCCCTCCCCTTCTCCCCCGATATAGCGGGTCCCCACTGAAGTTAAAATAAGACAAGATATTATACAGTACAGTAATTAGTACTAAGAAAATAATAATAATTTGAAAACTGTTTGAATTAATTTCATACTGCGTAAAATTAATTTAATTATAAAACTAATCGGCACAGGCAATTTTTTTTTATATTTTTCAAAAGCCTTATAAAAAAAAAAAGATTCAATACTAAGTTAAATTATTGTATTAGCTCTGTAAAAAATTTAATGCACTACAATTTGAATTAGGCTTAAATTCAGAAGGCTTTTGATCTGCAATCACGAGTTTTTATTTATTTTTCCAAATTGTGTTTGCTAAGCACTGAACTGAACGGTCTTTTAACATTGCTAACTTTTCAGAAAGGCGTAAGTTAACGGAAGCAAGTGGAAGTTCGGTCATCACTCTGGCTTCTCCACCCTCTCTAAAACCCAGGAAAAAACGCTCGCGTGCGGCCTTTTCGCACGCGCAGGTGTTCGAACTCGAAAGACGTTTCAATCATCAACGATACCTTTCTGGACCCGAAAGGGCGGATTTGGCCCAAGCTCTTAAATTAACCGAAACTCAAGTGAAAATTTGGTTTCAAAACCGACGTTATAAGACGAAACGGAAGCAACTTCAGCAGGAAATGATTCCATCTCCATCGGCGAAGAAAGTCGCCGTTAAGGTACTAATGCGAGATGACCAAATGCTGTATAACCCCGATGACCTTTTGCGACCGGTTATTTACCCTTCGTTTAACTTGCCCGGATATTATTATCAACCTGGTCTTTTTGCACCGATCATCGGAAATTTGGCTTGTTCTTCGTGACGTCATTTCCAAAAATCATCTAAAACCAGAACTCTTTTCTGCTTGAATTTTTATTGGCATTTATTTAAAACAATGAAGTTTTCAAAGACCGTTTCAATTTCTCTTTAAGTTAAATGTTTACAATACAAGATCGTGTAGTTAAGTTATTATAATTATCCTTTTGACGTTATTGTATATTTCGACGTAAAGAAAAGTGACTTTTGTATCGACGTCGGTGTTACTGCATCTAAAATTAAATGAATTGCTTGTGAGTTGCGGTAATATTAAGAACAATTTGAATAAGATCACAATATTGTTATTGTATAAATTATTACCTCATGATTTCGAAATATCACACGATGGTTGTTAATAAAAATAAGGTTTTTTTTTTTTTAGAAAATAGTTAATTTTGCGTATTCTATTGCTTGCGAATTGCATCAATAGAAATTATTCACAAATTGCAACAAAAATAGTACCGACAGTTATTTACGAATAGCATCAATAATAATTAACGCTTTCAGTCTAGGCATTAAAATAACTTATTTTGGTGGTATAATTTTTTAAGGTACGGTTCGATAAGGGTAATAAGATTTCCATCAATCGTGAATGAAAACGGAAATTTTCTTTTACACTAATTTTAATATAAAACTAAGCAAATTGAACAGTTACCGTACGGTTCTAAAATTTACTTTGTTTTGTTTTGAACAACTGTGCAATGTAATTTAATACTACAGTGTATTATGCATTTGATCTTCACGTTCTTCAGTAATGAGAATGAAAAGATTTGCAAATTGTTAGAACAATATTAAAAATTTAAAACTTTTTTATTTATCAGAATAACTCAGAATTTATCAGAACTAACAATTCATTGCATATTTTAATAATTGATAAATTAAAAAAATTGATTGTTGACTTCATTACTACAGTGCATTCGTCTACATTCGATACAAAATGTAATAAAAACTTATTTTAAGTTGACAGAATGGTCTTGGAAATATTGGGACTTTTTTTTACGGAATTTTTTGTACTTTTACTTGACTCAAACTCTAAATTACACACACCAAATTTTAAAGAATTATAGTTTTTTGCATTAACAATTGGGAAATAACGAACTAGAGAAATATTTCTAAAATATTAAATGGAAAACTACTGCTATTTTAAAGGGCGGATGGGTCGCAAATTTCTTAAATTTGGACCTGATTTAGACTATGTCGTTTTCTACGAAGGTCAATTTTATTACCAGAAACCACTTGAATCGACAAAACAAAACATAAAAACGCAGATAATGATCATTACGAATTTTGGATCTTTTGTTGACTGTAAAAACATTGATTCCACTTAAAGATAGGTTAGTTTTAAAGCGATTTTCATTCCACTTATTTTTCCTTACTTTATTCTTTTTTGTAATTGGCATTGATAAGATTAAACTCATGGCTTACCGGTTCATAGTATGAATTGACTAACTTAAAATTGCGGTACATGTTGAGGAAATATTGTTTGCAAGACCGTTTTAATATAGTCTATACCGTTAAACGTTATTACACTTTATTGAGTGATAAATGTTTGGTTTAGATTAACAAATGTTTTAATAAGAAACAATAAAAATGCGTAACGAAAATGGTATGAAGAGATGACAAATAAGAGGCAAATGCCTCCATCAGGCTTGACAGTTACAACACCGAGTTTAGTGATTAATACGTCTAAACTTCACGAATCTATTTTTTGTTTCGATTAGTGTAGTCTAATTATATCTTCTGTTGGACTGTTAGCAGAGTGTTTTACGATTGGAAACTGACAGAGACAGCTTGTAATATTTTATACCACAAACGTTTAACTTTTCCAGTGTTAAGTTTCAGGGGGACATATTCATCGCAGCAGTGAGTGACGCAAAACACACTCCCATTAGTAAACCTTTAACTGGTATAGAGGAAGCAATGGACCTCGAACGTCTTTCAACGAAGCGTCGAAATGGGCTGGCGATGGATAAACAATGCGTGGTCGCCGGCTGTTAACCATTTCATCATTACGATATCGCATTACGGGTTTCAGGGACCCGTTATTAGCTAATAAATACAGCGACGTTTTTAAAAACAACTTTAAAATAATTTGTTTCTTTTTCTGTTTTTATCTTAATTTCTAAAGAAAAAAATCTAGAATTACAGTACAGTATAAGGTTTTGAGGTTTTCCAAAAGCTTAGGCTACGTCTTAGTGTTAAACAAATGACGCATTTCAAAGGTTTCTGGGGCATTTGATAAAGTTTTCTTTACATTTCCGTATTAGACTTCTATTTAAGACATCCTTTTGTTTCAATTTAGTAAAGTTTTGTGGAAAATTTAATGCGATTTTTAAATTTTAAGAAAGTTTACAAAACGCTAAATTACTAAAAGCACCGTATTCAAATTAAATTTTTAAAATTTTAATTAAATATGAATTTACCGTAGGCTACTTTTAAAATACAGTACACAATAAAATTTTGACTCTCAATTCTTTGCCAAAGGATTTTTAAATCTTAATCTTTATTAATCATTTTAATAAATTATAAATTAATAAAAGTCGAACTGAAATCACTATAAAGCGAGTTTTAAATACTTTAGGCTTCAATGATTGAATTATCATTTAGTTAAGTTAGAAACAATTAAATTTGTAGTTTTGTAATTATTTTTACCAAATAAAAGAAAAAATAATAGAATGGTAATCAAAAGGAGATTTTTGTTTTAGGTATACATTTTTGAAGTGTTGAATGACGTGCATTTAGTGAATGAAAATAGCAAATAAAAATAATTAAATTATCAGTTTTAAAGTTTCTATTAAAAAAAAACTAATTACGAAATAAGATTATTTAGTCATTTTTATTTTGATAATACCATGTTCAAGCACAATAAATTGTAAGTTTTAAATGGCGTGCACTTTACGGCATGGTTAACTGTTTTAACTAGTTTGAATCAAATGGATTGCTCTTAATAGCAAAACATTGTGTCGATTGTTGGGTAAATTTAACTATTATCTTGTGATTATTTCGAAAGTGGTATTTCCGAAAATTCAGGCTAATATTTTTTTCCCCCAACAAGTAATTTTGTTGTATCATGAGAAACTTCTATATTTCATTTTGAGCATGCAATTTAGCTAAACACTAGAAAAGTCATTTAATTAACAAACAACACGCTAGCTCTTGTGCAAAAAAAAAAAATAAATAAATAAACAAAGAAAAAAAAAATGAAATAAATAAAAAACGGAAGCGGTTACGGAAAATTAGGGTTGATATGATCAATTATTGAAAGCGAAAGTTGGCAGGAACCGCAAAGCCCCAAGCGTGGAAAATCTGGTGCAACTGCAGTACTGTTGTACTCAATGGCAGTCAACGCTTGCCATCAAATCTCAAATACATTACCACTTCAACTATAAATTAGAATTTTTATGCGAAGTAAAAAGCATTTTTACAATGTAATATTTTAATATAAAACTCTTTATTTTTAATTTGAAATTATAAATGAAGAACCGATGACAATTCGGATTAATTATAACAAATTTATTTTTTAAAAAAGAAACTATTGATTTTTTTAATTGAAAATAAATTGCAGGACTATATAATTATAACATTTACGCTTGTATTTTCATTGATTTAGCAGTTAAATTTTTAATTTTTACAAGTAAAGGTTTTTGACATGCTTTTAAAAATTACTAAAGAAAATGTAATTTTAAATGGCAATACATTTATGCTCATTGACGATTGGATTCATCTACGATTCGGCCAGCATTTGAACATTTTCTCAAGTTTTTATTTTAGTTAAAATGGCTAATTTTTACTATGACATGTAAAATTTGAAGATCGAAATATTTTTAAATAAGCCTAAAAGGCTTAATTAGTCCCCTACTGAAAACTATGGCTACATTTTCTTAAAGATACAAGCAGAGTTAAGTACCGTAAAGTCAGGTGCGTAAAGTCAAGGTGTATTTCCCTCTTTATTGTTCCAATTAATTTAGGCAAAAAGCAGGCATTGCTTTATAATAATTACAGTATTTTAAATTTAACTAATTCTAATGAGCCTACTATATATTTCAGTTCTTTAAAAGATTTTCATTTGCATTATTAATTAAAATATTCAATCTCACCTTTTTGTTATTTTAAAACTTTACTCAATAATTTAGATAAGGCTTACATACAGTTAGAATTTATTATTGATATTGTTATTAAAGCTAAAATTTGATAATAATTTTAAATTTTGTTTGTGACTCGTAAAAACCTTATAATTTTTGCTCTACACTTCTGGTTAAATAACCCTCTTAATCTTTGTTAAATCTCACTTTTTAAAAAAATTTGATAACTCCTCTCGTCTGAGATTCAAGGTGGATGCCAACTCCATCTGGGAAAAGGGCCAATATTAAACACAAATGAATTTTTTTTACTACAGTATTTTAATAGTGGGGCTACGGTGTTATACAGGATAATCTAAATACAGCATCTTAAATAATTTGACAATTATTAGAAATTAGGAAAATTTATATTTTTCTATATGACTGTGTTTAATATTAAAAATAATCCATTAAAATATTCCATTAGAAGTGACTATATAGTTAGCAGTTTTTGTAATAATTGATGTAAAGAAAAGGTAAACGAAATTGCTTACCGGTATTGTAAACACCGGTCTGAATAACAAATGTAAGCCTATTTATTGCGCGTGTAGCTTTTATTCGCGGATTGATTACGAGCTCGAAAATCTCGTTTAAAGAGCGACTTAGATGTCTATAGCCGCCACCCCTCCCCGTATATTGTCTTTCAAGGTATATACTGCTCAGTGGAAGGGACAAACCGTTTATTATTAACACAACGTGATTGGTGAGGTTTACACGCTTGCAAATCAGCAATAAATTCGACACACACCAAACCCTATTCATCACCCCCTACCTTATCCTATCCTAGTTTACCTCACCCGCGCACGTGAAAAGCGGAATGAGGAGAGTGGGGGTGAAGGGAGGGTGGTCCTAATTGCATTTATGAAAGACGCATATTCACTTCTCGTGCTCGACAATCATTCTCACGTGCATCAGACAAGATAGTTGTTTCCACTATAAATTTGATTATGTTTACAGTTTGGAGAACAATCGGAGACACGCCATGCGCACACAATACGTTAGGTTGGGTGGGTAGGCGGACACTCAATTGCGAGAATAATGAGTAGCTGTGATTTAAAAGAAAAATACATTTAGTTTTATCGTATGCAATTACTGTATTATTATTTTTTTTATTTGGATAAGTGAATCGAAAGTGTTTAAATACGGGCATAACTTTAACGCAACTTAAATTTTAGTTACGTTTTTCAGCGAATAAAAAGAAGTAAAAGTCGATATTTGCAGCAAAAAAAAAAAAAAAAGAATTTTATAATAAGTCGGATTCACGCAATAACGCTTGACTTAAACTTCAAAATGTATATAAATAAATAGCTATTTAATAGCTATTGATTATGATGCTGAATTTGTTGGGTATTTATTGGATTATTTTTAAATTTTAAGAGATTTTATTATTTTTGAATTGAGAACGTCATGACGTCAAAATAAAGTGAAAGTAAATGAAATGTTGAGCTACCCTTTTTTTTTTTTTTTTTTGTAGAATTTGGGAAAATGAGTTCCCATTTTCCATCCAAATGTGCATTTTATTGAATTTGCATGTTCTTGGAAGGAAATCAAGTAATTTCTATTCAAAGGTCCGCATGCTAAATTTAGTAAATTTATATAAAAAAAAACCCCCTGCAACTCGGACAATGGAAAGTTGATGATGATAACCCTATGGTAGGGACGTTTTAGATTTTCCTCTTCTGTGCACCCTACAAAGTGTACACGCCTGGTGTACAATGCTCCTGCATGCCTAGAAAAAAGATGCAAAAATGACAAAAAAAAAAATGTAAGCGCTTATATAGACAAATTTTAATATTACGGTATTAAAAAATAAATAAATGACGAAAAAATTACTTTATAGGTAAAAAAAAATAAAAATAAATAATAGAAAGTGACAAAATTTTACTTTAAACTTTTTGACGAAAATTTAATTTGGAAAAACGAAAACCATAGAATTTTGAAAGTTTGTTTCATTTTTATAGAGTTTTTAAAAAAATGGAAACAGATGATTGAAATAAAAACAACAATTCGATATTTTGATCTTTAAAGTACGGTGCGTTGAATATTTTTAAGTCTTGGCAAATATTCTCAGTGGAGATTTCCAATTTGTATCTAGTTCAACGTGAAAGGTTTGTGTGGTTTCGAGTAAACGATATTGGATTTTGAAGAAGTCGAGCAGTGTCCGCAGTATATCTCTCCATGTGGTCCAACTATTTTCCGCATTAACAATTCTTGGCGTGTAAATCTGATTGCACAGTCTTGATTTTCTTTATTCCAACCACGTGTGAGTCGACTGGACTCTTTTGTGCGCTCTCACCCTCACTCCTTTTACAATTGGTCCACGTGCAACTTAACACGAGCGAGGATAAAAGAACAGGAAAGACGATGTACACATCTTGCTACTCTTAACAACCTAATCCACGAATCTACCAGCCTTTTATTTCAGGCCCATTGCACTTGCATTACGCGTAATGAAAACCTTGCAGTCATTTCAAGGCATTGAGATTTTTTAGGCGGAAGAAAAAGTGGGCGGTAATTGGTGGTGGCGAGGGGTCATCTGCGTCAGTACAAATTATATATAATAACCAAAAGTCTCTCAAATGGACACTAAATGATGATCACAGCTTTTGCAAGTACTTTTCAAGTTCCTTTTTTTATTTTCAGTTTTTTTTTTACGGTATTATATTTTTTTTAATTATTTTTTTTTTCAAATGAACATTTTCAAGTTTTATTTATTATTGAACTATAACACCGCCAGTACGAATTTCTTAATGCACCTAATTTTGATTTAATGCGAATTTTATTTAAAACCATTCAAAAAAACCAATTAAATTTTTTTTAAACGATTTAATTTAACACGGGCGAAATTTGTTCTTTATTTATTTTTAATGTTAATTACGTTGTTTATATTTTATTAGATTTATTAAAATTTTTATTAATTTATTTGATTACATTTTATTTCTTTAACGACTATTCAGCATAATATTATACTGTAGAAAACCCTTCCTTTGAACTTTTCTTCGAATTTTGGTCTGCAGAGTGTTCGTACCGAAGTTGTTTATGTTTAAAAATATGTTGTAAAAATATAATTTTATCTTAAAAAGATTTTTCTACGTATATTTTGACAATGCAGTTTTAAACCGGAAGATATGAAAGCAGTTTGCGTGACTACCCGTGATTGGAACCGGGTCTAAGTTGCCCCTTAAGCATTTGAAAGATTGAATTAATGTACCGGAACCGTAGGAAACCTAGTTAATAGTTTATACATTGGTTGATAAAGTGCGAAGTGGTTGTTCTCGTCGGTCTCTTCTAATAACTTTACATATAAACAAACTTTGTTACAGACATGGCATTAAGCAACGGAAAATCATCAACTAGGCAACATTTTTAAGTACTCCCACCACTTTACTATTTTTTTTATTTTTTATTTTCATCCTTCATCTCATTTTTTTCCTCTTTCTTTTGCGCAAAATATTTAGAGTGCCAGACCGATGTTTAAGTGGTCAGCGTCGCACATTCGCTTTCAACAAATAATTTTCAAACTTTCTCCAAGCATGTCAGTCATGAAGACCACCCACAATCGGGTTAACACTTGGCTTAAAAATATCGACAGTTTTATCGACTGTGAACTTTGGTGGCGTTGCTTTCGGTTGTTTAGGCTATGCAAAATGACACTGAGCTATGGTGCAATTACAATGCACGTAAAGCCAAAAAAGCGTAAAATTTGTCAAGAGTGTGTGTGTGTGTATGTTATTGACCCTCGCTGAGTTTCAATCCCGCTTTTCTGTTTCTGCTTTCAAAGTGGATTTATGTTTACAATCAATTGTGTCAAGTATGTGGGTGGTCTTAGATGTTTTGCTTTAAAGAAATAGTTTATTTAATAAGTACTGTAATTGAATCGATATTTATAAAAGCCAAATAACTCCATTTTTTTAAAAAAAAAATTGTGTTTATATTCATGCGTCAATTTAAATTGTGTCAATTTTAGATAGTGTCAATTTTTATCTTCTAAAATATTATTTAGAGTTACCAATAGTACGGGTAGTTTTTGAACAGTTTTTTTGGTTTTGATACTGGTAATAACGATTAAGAATAATTTTAATTAAATTATTGAATTTAGATTAATTTTATAGTTTATACTTTTTTTTACATAATATGTTTGTTGGATGCTTCAATATTTATTTAAAAATAAAGAAGATATGAATTTTATTGGAATTTTTATTATTTATATTTTCTACTCAATAGCTCGTCATTAAAAATAATAACACATGATATTAGATTACTTTTACACAAAAGTAATATATTATAATATTGCATTTTGATGTTTTTAACTTAAAACTTGACGCCAAAAAGGAAACAAAAATGACTTTTTAACAACGTCCTTTATTTTTTTTTAATTTTTTTAATTTGTGTACAATATAATTACATTATTTTTTAAATAATAATAATCAGCTCTCAATTTTTTTTTTTTTTTGAGCTTTGTTGAAGACACGCAATAAAAGTAATAATACTGTACTGGTAATAGAAATGTTTTCGTTGATTTAAAGATGACTACAGTTTTTTCCTACATGTAGTAGATTTTTTTTATTTTTTTATTATTGAAATTTCTCTCTTATGGATTTACAGAACGGTCGTCTAAAGAAATATCTTAGTAATCAAAATAAGAGTCACATATAACACTCACAAAAAATACCGGTATACTAATTGTTGCCCGAATCTCTTTTAAGATTTCGACATTACAATCACACTTCTCAGAGACTCAGTAATAATCCATAATTTTGATCTAAAAAAAATATCGGTTTGATAAAAAAATCTATTGAGTTAATACTAGTACCAACTCGTTAAAATAAAATAATTTTAACAAATGATTAAATTAAAATTTCTTTTCGTAGATAGAAACCCTCTCCACATTTTTGCTGTTCAAAAGATACTTAAGTGACACGTCATAAACACTACACATTCTTACAAGTGCTTCTTAATTAAAATATTAAAAGACTTTAATAAAGTGCCGCAAATAAAAAGAAGGCCGAATTGCGAATGGAAAATAAACCAGAAGCATTAAGATCTTGTTATCAGGTATCAATCCTTATATTCCGCGCGCCAGCATCATCACAAATACCCTACGTAGAGTCACTTGAAGTTGCTTATTAAACGTAATCCTAAACTTATTAACACTATAAATAACAAGCAAATCAATAACGTCATTGAATCTAATAAAAGCACTCAATGTAATTGATAAGCTATCGTGGCTTCCATTTGATGTCGAGGAGTGCAAGTGGGATAAAGTACAGACCTCCTCTCAACATGCGCTTGATCGAAGCATTAAATTGAGGAGAGCGAGAGAATAGGGAATTGAAAAATGGTAAATAATGTTCGAAGCTTAAATGAGGGGTTAAAGTGTTTTAGAGATAGGACGATGTAGCAGCGGTGGGTGGGTAGGTGAGATGGCCAATGTATGTGTGTGCATTATAAGCTGTTAAGTTAACTGACAGGCAGATAAGTGGAAGGAGAATCCCTTAATCAGCATCCCAGATGCTGAACATCCCATAGGCTCATCTCGTGTAGAAACTACTTATACAATCGACCTTGTTGGAGCTAAATAAACGATTGCAGTCGACACCACCGCGCTCACGTTGTTATTTTTTTTTTCTCTCTGCCAAAACTAATTCGTGTGCCACTTTTCTTTTTCACATTATGCCCTGCCTCTTCACTTTTCTACTCGTTTTGCTTCGATCAGATTTCTATTTGGTTAAGTTGACTAATTGATTGCCAACTTTAGGGAAGAGATTGCCAAGTTGTTTTTAGCATCATTTCCGAACAGATCGATTTAGGATGAGGGGGAGAAATACTTAATTGCTTACTAAAATGTTTGCATTATACTGTACATTAAATCAACTTTGACGTTGTGCGAGAGCGAAGTCAAATATTTCTCTTAAATAAGATATCGGATTCTAATTAAACTCGCCATTTTTATTTTATTTTATAAATAAATTAGCTGATAAATTAACCTTTACAGTAAATTGGAATCTTGAGATTTATTGTCCAAAATTGACTAACTAAATTTCGGAAACACTGGGTACGTTAAATAAAACTAACAAATTTAGTACTGTATTTTGAAAGATATTTATTAAATGAATCACTTTGTAAATAATTATTTTTTTAATTGCCGACACCTAAATCATTTTTAAATTAAATGTTGTAAATTTAAGGGAATTATGTTTTTTAAAAATCTAAATTTGTGAGTAAGAAGTTTGGCCTATATATGTTAAAATTATTATTGTTCCTTTAAAAATACAGTACCGGTAGTGTGAAAGTTTTAAACACACGCATATGTAACCCTACAGCTCAACCATCTGAAAAATAATTGCAAAAAAAAAAAAAAAGAAAGTTTAAAATGTCAAAATTCGCCAACATTTTCCAGATCAGATAACGGCGTTGAATGTGAAGAAGAGACTTATTTCTGGGGGTGCCGCCCTTAATAGGATTTACAGGCAGGGTACGGAATAAAAAACTTAAAACTCTCATCTTTCTCTTCGAATGTAAATAATCAAAAAGTTTCTCGAGGAGGTTGTGGTGTTTGTTGGTTACGAAAATTACTTTTCCTACAATTTCCAGACTCGAATATCCTAAACATATACCCGTACGCGCACACATAGTACGCAAGCGATGAAGAGCCATTAAAACAGTTGCTAAACAACAAAATATGCCAACCCTATGAATAATCCACCTCATTCTTTCGATATACTTCGACTTAATAGACACAAAGATAAATACACACACAACACGTCCTGCTGCAGTGTAGTACAACTGTACTTCTACAAGGCCGGGCTCGCAATGGCCCAACCCACTTTCAAATGGGCCCCACATTTTAACATTTAATTTCAAAAATAAGCTTAATCTTCACAAAAATTTGGAAGAGATAAAATTTTTTTTATGAGTGATAAAAAATAAATGGTTTTCCTGGATTTCAAGTTTCTTAAATTTAACTAATAACATTTTTTTTTATCGGTACCAAAACAGTAAGCTTCAAATGGTAAACATTTTTAAAATTTTAATATTCAAATTTAGTTATGTCATGTACAATTAAACCTCTGAATAACAAAGTTGAGAGAATAGCCTAAGTTAATTGTTTGCTTTGCTGAAAATTTGCTAATTTGCTTTTTAATATACCGGGTTATGATTATTTAAAATGGAATAATTATCAATGACCATATATACTCCTAGTTTCCGAAATTTGCTGCGAAGATCTGAAATGACGTAAAACACTGGAATTTAAAGACATTATTTTCTATTTAAGACTTACAAAGAAGTAGAAAAAATTTTCACCTCCTCCTCCCTCCCCTTAAAACCAGAGTGTCCTGTGATAGGTACCTCGGTGGCGCCAGTTTCAACTAAACATTGATCGACGAAACACGTGGTGACGCCAAAGAAGAATATCAAATGGGTGCAACATGGCCATGAGGAGCGTTAAAATTTGTCTGTTTTTTTGCGTTCGAGACGATGGAAATACACACAAAACCATTTTGAAAATCATTTAGACAGATTATTCTTCGTTTGTGCATATGCTTATGCCTGTGTATACATGTAGGATGGCACATGCCCGGCCGCAGAGCACGTGATGTCTCGCTCGCGAATGTGGTGGCTAGCGAAGAGATAATTTTTCACATCCGTATTTATATAACAAAGATTTCATTAGAAAGCACTTGTATTACTTTTCATCTTCGACTTTTCTCTAGTCAATGTAAACGTAGTGTCACTAGCCAATACCGATAGCCATATAATAATGGGAGACCTACAGCAGACAAGTTAACAGTTACTTGAACTCTACCCCGGCGATTAGAACGCGGCGGAGACGTCAATTCTCCGCTCTTTTGTTTACATTTCTCGGCACTTAGAACCGCACTACATTTAGAACTGAGAAGTAAAACACCATTCAGAAAATATGTCGAGCACATGAGATCTCTCGGTAATTTATTGCAGCAGTATAACGTTGATAAAATTCTTTTTCGGTGGTCAGTTTTATTTAGTTTAAATCAAAAATTGTTGTAAATGACTTTTGCAATTATTTGTGTGATTATAAGAAGGATATTATTGCAAGTCGATTTTATATACCGGTATTTATTTTATTATTATTTTACTTTACATAGAATTCATTTTATAAACTACTAAAAAAAAAGTGCTTTGCAAAAGTATTTTCATGTCTAAAAATATTTTTGTGACTCACTTTTCTATGAAAAAGTGTGTTAGATCTAAACACGTCACTCTGAACTTATAAAAATAGTAAACTTTTAAAATACAGTATTATAACACATTTTTGAATAAAATAATACCGGTATTTGAAAATAGTTAACAGAGCTTGTACATGTATTAGAAAGTCACAAAACCGTATATTCGTTGCCAGTGCCGACATGGAGGCTAATTAATCGACCGCCTGAGTCCCTGGGACGCACTCCTCCGAGAGGCGCAAAATATCTTATAAAAAACACAAAATTCTTAGAAAAAAAAAATTAATGCATTTTTTTAGAATATATTGGCATAATAGCCTACTCCTGCCATTTGAAAAGCACAGAGAAAAAGTCAAACATCTTACCGGTACTACCGTATATTTTTAAAATGAGAAAAATACATTTTAATATGAATAGGAAGAGAGAGAGAGATTTGTAATGTGTCCTAAAGTAGTTTAAACTTTGCGCGGAAATCGAAATTTGCGTTTTGTATGAGAGCGCCGCCTATTGATATTTCGAACCAACTGCCATAATTTGAAAAGTTCCGCGTTTGTTTGAATCAGGAGTAAATTATAAAAATGACTTTCCCTAAGCTTTTTAATTTTAATTTTAATTTTTTTTTTTTACATTTTTTAAATGTAATAAATTTATAAGTACGGGTATTATATAAATACGATTTCTCAAGAATGAGTTTGCTTATAATTCGATCAGATCAATAGAAGTCATGCAAATTTAGAAAATGATACAATTTACATACATTATTTTATTAAGTTTTTCGCCTTTTTGTTCAAAAGATACAATAAAGCCACAGTAGAGTCTCGATTAACCGAATTGGATGAGAGTGAGACTCTAAAAACTTGGATTATTGTAACATTGTCGAAAATCCAAATATTTAACACATTTAATTAGGATATTCTAAATAAACAAACGTAGTGTAACTTCTTCAAACTCATTTTTTAAAAATTATTAATCTGCCTCAAAATTTTTCATTTTATTTTAAATAAAGCAACACACACATGTGTGTTAGCTGCTCGGATTATTGGACACTTGGATTACTTAGGTTATGTTTATTGTTTTTATTTCCAAAATTATGGATTATTTTTTATTCCCTCCCCAAATTACAGATTTATAAAGTCGAGGGATGGCTGACCTTAGTAGTGGTTAGCCATTTATGTATAACTATCAGAATAAATACAGCCGTTCATACAAGAAAATAAGTTTTTAAAATTATTTTAATGATTTTTTTCATTAATCAATCGATTAACCTCTTGAGCCTACAAAGCGATTGGCGTAAACATTTGAAAAATCTTCGTTGCCACCGTTGCTTGCAATTTCAAACGCGACATTTTTACGCTGTTCTCTTTGATGAGAAGTGTCCATCCCTGAACGTCGTCCTCTTGAAGCCATAAATCCGGGAGGGTTAGAGTTAGAGTTTCCGCTTCCTCCGTTTGGTCTCCTTCGATCTCGAACTGTAAGTAGCAATTGCCTCAAATCATCATTGACGGTCTCGTCGTCTAAGCTGCAAATACGAGTGGCGTAGGCGAGTGGCGCTCGACATCCCTCGCGGATTCTCTCCGTGGCCGCATTTACTCGGTTCGCGCATGCGTAGTTTAAATAAGCTAATAGTCGGTTTAGACATTCCACTTCCACCAAATTTTTCCCATAAAGCGCTTGTGGCTCATCCTTCAAAAGAAAAATCAAATTCAAAAAGTTATTATTGTAAAATTAAATGGCTGTGTTTTTCATTCATGAATTATTATTATTAAAAGAAGTTTTGGATGTTATAGTTATCATTTATTTATAACGTCTTGAAAACAGATTGGTTTAAATTAATTGATTACAAGATGTTAAAATTCAAACTACCGATACAATGAATGATGTCAAAACATTTCATAATTTAATACATGAAAGGAGAAAAAAAAATTTAATATGGTATTTTAAATTTTTTCATTACGTTTGCAAGAATCGATGTGACATCATAAGAAATTATTTATAACACTTTAACGTCGTTTGAAACAAAAATTAATAATCTTTATTTCAATGGCTTAAAGATGAGAACAATCGTATTCCATATTATGACGTAGGCTATAAATGCGTCGAAAAAATTATACTCAATGACAGTATATTTTCTCAATCATTTACTTACATTTAAAATGGTTTGAACTTCATCTAAAACCAAAGGCAATCTCTCAGCTGAAGTACTGACCACAAAATACTGTTTGCAACTCAACATAAAAAATATTACAAAAAAAATCCGAAAAAGAAATATTTCCATTTGAGTTCTATGAATAAAAATCCAAGACTGATCGCAATATTATGTTTTTTTTTTTTTTTAATCGATATAACCAGAGACGCTTAGAAACGTTAAAAGTGCTGCGACTTCTCACACTGTCCGAGCGAAATAATTCTCGGTTAAAGTGCAATCCACGCTATATATACCTGAAAGCCATGTTGCAATTGATCTGATTAAAACGTGGAGCGGCGTTGGAGTAGATGGACATAAGATGTTTATTGTGTGAAGAGCAGTCGGTGTTGATCCAATTAACCCACGTAAATGAGAGACTCTTCCACCTACTACAAAATAGCCATTAGGACACTATTAGGTAAAAATAACACAATTTTGTACTATACCGGTACTGAGAAATATCCTAAATACCGGTATAACAGGTTCACTTTCCTTAAAACACCCATTCGGGGATAAATGAATTTCCTTACTTGTTATTTTCACAATTAATCATTACGTTCAGATTACGCTATCAGTTTTCATTACGAGAGCATTAGATTGTGATCAGTAGGCCTACTAATTACTTAGTAAAAGTGCTACAAAAATCGATTCACAAGAAAAAAATTCGTCTTACTTTTTTTTTGTTTAGACTCACGTTATCTAATTAAACCGGTATATTATAATTATAAAACTATTGCCGAAACTGATTACTGTGGAATGTGAGTTTAGCGAATTCTGTATTTTTAGGAATATGTTACCGTATCTGTTATTGAGATTTCGTTAAAATGAAATAGGTAAGCTACGTAAATATAAAATTGATAAGTTTTTTTGATAACTGACTGGAAAAAGTTATTTACGCAGTTATACGAGTATATTTGTTTATAATGTGCAATTTGATTGCATTTTGATTTCAAACTTTTTTTTTTATAAACAAAACCCAACTTAATTATAAAATTTCAAGAGTTTTAATTTTAAGTAAAAATCCATTGGAAAATGATTCCAAACTTGTAATAAAAAAGAAATCGAAAAGTTAAAGCTCTGACTAGCACAAGTTTATAATAAACTTGACTTCGTTATTTAAAATTTTAAGTATTTGATTAATATTCAAATAAATGAGCATTTCTGATATTATTTTCTCAGTAAAATTTGCTACACGTATTTACATTTTTAAATAAATATTTTGTTGAAGTAGTATTAGTAGTTACAATTGCTGAGTTCAGTAATTAGCAAAAGTCAAGGCAAAGACTAATATTCGAGGCAAATTGAAAAATCAGACGAAAAATTTGAAATCTAAAGTTCATTTGATTTCAATATTTGCCTTTGA
>JAQGAZ010000328.1:0-70730 GCA_034692225.1 Polydesmus complanatus | reverse complement strand
TGAGCTCCATTTCTGAGTTTCTATCAAATGGGAAGGCTAAAATAAGGGAATTTCAAAAATTCAACTGCTCATAACTCAAGAACCAGTGGTCCGATTTGGTTCAAAATTTTTATGGGTATGTAAAATAACGTTGCTCTCTACACGATGACGCAACTTACAAGTCTATCTCTTTTAAGTTTTTTTTTTGGTGTATGTATTGATATCCAATTAAATGCATACCGAGACGAGAGAGTGTTACTGTATTGGTCTCAGCTGGGCAACAGCTGACCCTGGAGAATTTATGCCGCGTGAGGAAATGCTACTTGGTACTTAAAGCTTAACATGAAATAAATAACTCAAAAACCAACGTTTGTTGAATCCGTCTTCATCAAAGTTTGAATGACGTAGAAATTTGAAAACAAAACTTCTTCAAATTTACAGTAATGCAATTTATCACGTATGAAACTATATAAAGTACGAGTATTGAAATAGAAACGTAGTGTTAATTCTTTCATAATTAAAAAAGACTCTTTGAATTTTTTTTTAAATAAAAAGTTGTACTTTAAACTATTTTTCTTGCAGTATTTACAAATTAATATAAACTTAGGAAAAAATAATTTACGAAATGTAAACAAATAAAGGTAGGCAAACTTACCCATTTATTGGCGTCTCCGACAAAGCTCATTCCGAATGGAACAGGACGATCATACTTTGAGATACGTCGACCTGTCTTGAGGTTTTAGCCACAAGAGCTTCTACCACGGGTCCTCGGTCTCCGTGTAACAGATGAACTTCGTCAATGATCAGTAAGCGAACTAAAAGTGCTAAACCAACGTCACCGGTACTTTTACGCGTAACCACATCCCACTTTTCAGGAGTCGTAACCAACATCTGCGTCGATTTGATCTCGCTCTTAGTCAGCTTCATGTCTCCGGTCAGTTCCCGCACTTTTATACCTAGAGGAGCTAATCGTTTGCCAAAGTTGTTCACCATTTCCGCAGCTAAGGCTTTCATCGGCGCCACATAAACGATTTTAAATTTATCCACTTGAATTTTCCCTTCTTCGATATTTCGTTTGATTTCACGGATCCCGCACAGCATAGCAATATTCGTTTTACCGGCACCGGTCGGAGCACAGATCCTCCAAAATAATAACACAATAATTAAAATAATTTTTTATCATTTTTTTATTTGTACAACAGAAAGCACCGATGTACAAGAAGAACAGCAACAACAAAAAAAGAAAAGTTTAACAATGTTTTATCGTAATGTTCTTCTCAATCCAAGTGCCTACAATAAAAAAACATCATTTTTAAATGCACGGTTAGTCAAAAAAAAAAAAAAATTAAACTTTATTATTTAACCTTTGTTTCTCTCCCGCCTTTTGCGGTTCTGATGGCGGGTTTTTCTTATACGTTTTCTAAGTTGTCGATGGGTTAGTTCCCCCTAAGTAACATACAAAAAAAATTTTATAACGTATAACTGTCCGGATAATCGATACCCCCTCTCCTCCTCCAAAAAAACCAGCCCCAACTGAATTAGTACAGCACTAGGTAGTTTTAATACCGGTAATGTAAATATTTCAATGACAGATGAAAAAACTTTAAATTGACTTTTTTAACACTGACTTGTTCTATTCCGTGTTCAAAATATTATCTCCCGGTCTCAATCTCAATCTCAATAAAAAACAAAACAAACATAAGCAACCACACAAGTATAATTATATACTTAGAACGAAGGGGTTGTAGTCTACCTAATTTAAATCTTGGATATTAAACAAGTGAGCCAACATTATGATACAAACATGAGACGAGTTCAACGACGCTGTTGTACAGTAAGTGTATTATAGTGAGTGGATATAATGCTTGTGTTGAGACCGGAAGAACATAATTATTTAATACAGGATGAGTGAATGCAAAGTTACCTGCGGACCTTGTTGTTGTTGTTGCGGCTGTTGTTGTTGCTGCAGGGGATAGATGTCCATCCAGTGAATGTCTAAGAGGGAGGGTGGACCTTCAAAAAAAAAAAAAATGTTTTTAAAATTATGTAAATTTAAAAAATTCTAAATTTTATTATTTAACCTTGATATTGAAGCGTTAACCCGGCAGCCCCGGATGAGACAGCAGCTTGGATGCCCCCAACAAAGTGATTTTGAAATGACACGGCACCGTCAGCTATCAATCGAATCGACCTACGACGAACTTTTTGAAAATTTAATAAATAATAATTAATTAAAGTTTCGAGCTATACCTAATGACGTTGGTTACCATCATAGGATTGCAAACGTTTGGATGAAAGTGTCCATTACTTCCACAGGCATTTAATACTTCGCCGTTATTTCCCCAAACCTGATCCTGAATCACGAAGATGGCTTCGCATTGAGTGGGATTCACTTCCCCCCGACATGATACTTCTGCCGGGCTCGTTTTCAGGAAGGATCAGTTTTTCAGGTCCGGTCCCCAGGAATAGAATGCCGTGGGCGATTATCTTCAGACTGTCAGCGATGACGGCCAAAGCTTCGCTCACCTCAACCATTATATCGGGAGAAGGCAAAGCATTCAATTTATTCGGTGCCATAATGAAGGGTAAGCCGGTTAGATTGGAGATCTCGGAAACTAATTTCTCGGCGAAACCAATTCGAGCTTCGACCGCGATCGTTCCGCCCACGGCTAGCACGTATAGGCGAGGAAGAGTAGCCTTGATGCCTTCGATGCCATACTCCACCAGATTCGCGTAACTCAAAAATTCTTCACCTAATGATAATGAAACCGCATACTGAAAATAATAAATGGAAATAAATTAAAGTATTGCTCATTTTTTAAATGTTTTCGTCGACATTTTAAAGGTTTTAAATTCCCAGCATTTCATCCTTGGCATACTTGGATATCCATACGTCTGATCTTGATGAGATCTTTAAATTCTTCGGCTTTTGCGTGAAGACCGTTTCGGAGAGTGGCGAGAGCAGGAAGAAGTGAAGAATTAATCCCCACAGCCACCGCGATATGCATTGCGGTTGGGATAGTTTCGCTAAATCTCTAAAAACAAATGGAAATTCAAATCGTAAATTCAATTGGATTACGAGCTTACCTGACTTTTATTAACGTGGTCGAGTGAATAAACACGCGAATTGCTCCCCATAACACCGCCCAACAGTTGAAACGCGCGGTTACGGATCTCCTCGTTTACGTTCGTGTTGATCTGAGCTTCAGAACCCATCTGCCAAATCAAAAACGGAAAGCGATTCTCGTATAACTCTCCCGAAATTAACTATTAATTAATTACATTAATTATATTAACATTTCAAAACAAAAAAAATCACATTTTATTTTACTTCATCGGAAGCTTTTTTGATGGCATCGGCTATCTCCGGATCCAATCCAAAACCTTTATTTACTTCAGCCGCGGCTTTTTTCAAAACACCGAAAGCTTTGATCATCGCTAACTACATGTTGCGTGCATTAAAAAACAAAAAAAAATGAAAATTTTATTATTAAGAATACAATGCGTAAAAACGTTACGACATATTATTATTAAGATACAAATAAAAATATTACTTACAGGTACTGAGCCTTCACATTCGTCTTCCATTCGTTTTATAACACCAAAAGCTGGTTCCATATTGACGACCGGTCGAACTGATGGCGGTCCTCGCCTCAAACCAACGCGAACAAAAAAAAAAACTACAGTACCGAAGCACTCCACCTCAATCTACAAGCAACAACAAAGTTGAACAAAGGCTGCAGCGTGGTATATATTAGGTCACATGCCATGTGCTTTGCCCGTGTTGGACACCGCGTAATAACACTTAGAAAAAAAAAATAATCCCCCTACCGTAGGGGGATTATTATTATTACAGTAGAAATTCGCTAATCCGAACTAATTGGGACCGGGACTTGTTCGGATGGATAAAAATTTGGATTAACGAAGTTTATTAACTTGTGATAGTTGAATAATAAAAAAAATTTTTTGTGTTATTTCATTTTTTTTCTACGTTTTTTTTTATTTACCCGTTTTTCTCGGGGTTTTTTTTTTTTTTGTATTACAATTATTATATGAACGTTCGGATTAGCAGGGTTCTACTGTATAACCTACCAAACGCATCTAGCTTAATACAGTATTATGAAATAAATAAATAGAAAACGAACGTTTGTTGAATTCGTCTTCATCAAAGTTTGAATGACATAGAAATTTGAAAAAAAAAAATCTCAAATTTATAACCATGCTTGCAAATCATGTAATATACAGCTATAATTTAATACTGTAGTAATAAGAATGAAGTTTAATTCTTTCATAATTAAAAATAACGTTTTGAATTTATTTTTCTTCTTTAAACTACTGTATTTTAATTACAGTACATGTATTTATAAAATAATATTAACCTCGGAAAAAAATAATTTACGAAATGTAGACAAATAAAAGTAGGCTACCTTACCTAGTCTGGGTGTTGTGCGCTGCGCCAATTTAATAATTATTACTTTTGACAGTAACAAATCATTTTTAAAAATCCGCGATTTTTAATGCAAAAAGTGGTGGAACTGTCGTAATTGAGCCGTCGAATATTTTCATCTATTACGTAACTGTTCTCCAGTAAAAAATGTTGGAACGTGACTTCGAATTCGAGTTCTCCTGGCGAAACCAAAACTTTCACGTAATGAACCTCGACGCTTCTATTTTCATCGTTAATCGACGATCGTAAACCGACGACGAATTGATTATTCACTTTCCTCCACACTAAAACTTGGCGCAATCGAAATTCCGCGCATACATTCCGCCACGCTTTCGTGTATTTATTTAATTCGTTCACCAACATGATACCCATCATCGTGGCTCGGTTCTCCCGCGGATCTTTCTCCATCACATTCTCCGTGCACGCGCAATAAATGGGCAGAATACCAGCCTCCTCGCACGTCCTATTCTCGGAAATTTTTTTAAAAAACGAAATTCCGTTTCTCCCCGTCTTTTTTCGTGACTTCACCTCGAACTCGCAGTTTCTCACGTCCCTCAAAGTCTCGTACAGATCGAACAAAGTTATCAAGCGGTGCCTGTTCTCCTGCACGTTTTCATAGGCTTCCCGAAATTTTTCTTTGAACCATAGAGGAAACTTGAGGTACATGAACGGCAAGTTCTCTTCCTGATGACCAATTTCCGCCACTTTGTACGTCCCGTACCCCACTCCATAACCGCTCAGCATCACCAATAAAGTGTTGTTGAAGGCTTCCGCTTGGAACAAGGCTCGCAAAGTGTCCGACAGATACTGATCCAGGTGCTGCACTCCGTTGAGTCCAAGCCGAGAAAAGCGGTTGGCCCAAAAGTAACCAAAATGTAAATGGTGAGCGAAGGTTTTTTGAAATTGGGAAAGCCATTCTAAAACGCGAGCGTCGTCGGGCTTGCCTCGCCAACAGTTGGATTTGAGAGTTGAGTGCTGGGTTAGTGCCGAGTACAAGCTGGAACCGTCGTAGTGAGCGGAATTTTGAAAGAACGACGCGCGATCGTCCGCGTTATCTACGAACGCCGTTCGATAGCCGGCGCTCCGAAATAAATCGAACAGATGCGTATCGTCGGTTCGTTTTTTGGTTGCCTGCGAGGGAGAGAATCCGGCGAGGGAGGGTAAGAGAGCGGAGTAGGCGTGGGAAGCTGCTCGGTTGTAACCTAACATGTCGATAACGTTGAGATTGTTGTAGATAAAATCAAAAGTTTGAGGCATTTGACGCATGAAATTGGTGCGGGAAACGCTTTCGATGCCGATGATCAAAACGCTCATTCGATCCAGGCACGTAGGGTGAGCGGAGCCAAAGTCAAAGGAACTTAGCTGGCATTCGATTTCGACCTCAGGTTTGGGAAATACGCTGAAAAAATAGTTCGTGTATATGATTGTATTCGATAGAAAACACTTAACCTCGGCTAACTCTTCCGTCATTTCTGCAGAGTTCCAAAACTCGACAAATGTTGTGGACAATCTAAAATAAATAAATAAAGCCATTAATAGCAATTTAAAAATACTGTAGTAATTTAAAAAAAATGCAATTACCCGTACTCGTGTTTATTATTTACATTACTTTCATTCTTATAAATCGTCCACTTTCGGCAATAGAAATTCTCTATATCGTCTCCAGCTATTTCTTCTAAAGCGTTGAAATTGACCAGAAGATGACCGTTTTCTCCTTGATCGATGAGTTGCTCTTTTTGATCGAAGATACAGCGGAACGGACTCTCTTTTTGAAAGTACTTTCTAGTTCTGGAATCCCAAGGATCGGTTCTTTTAATTACGCAGCCGTAAGTCAACAGTTGATGGCGAGTGTTCTCGTGGAATCTAGCTAAAGGATCCTCTAAAGTGGCGAACCCGTCTTCGAGATGATTTTCCAAATTATTGAAAATAATTTTTAAATTCGTGTTGTAAATCAAAGCTAACGTAAGTAGGAATAAAACGGCGATTAACACCGCTAACGTCTTATTGCATTTCTTCAAACCAAACGTAGGTAACATTTCAAACTAGAACGGACTTTAAAAAATTATTGCTACAGTAACTGAAAATAAAAAAATGTAAAACAAAAACCCCTCATTTGCATTTCATTAGAAACATGAATTATAAAGTTAAAAAATTAACGTAGCTGTAACTTTAGATTCCGTAATTAAAAGAAGGAAAGTGTCAAATAATAATTACACGCAGTGTAAAGATCAAGTGATCAGAGATAATTACAGTACGTAGTAATAAAAATCTAGTTATCAGATTACATTATATTTGAACGAGAAAACATTCTTAAACAAAAAGTCAAGATCTATTTTTATCTGAACTTATTTTTGAAAAAAAAATAAATTAAAAAAAAAAATCCTTGGAATCTATTTTCGTTAATTTTCCACAACTTGTTTAACATTTATTAAAATATTTATGAACATTATTAAGCAATTGTTTTGCTTTTTATTACGATATTATTTTTTGTTCTGGTTTGATTATTAAATATTTTACGTGTTTTCGATTTCTTCTTCTTCGAGTTTTACATATTTCTTCTTGACATCGCTGTGATGCTCAGAAATTCCCCTATTTTGCACTCCAAATTGTAGTGATTTCTTTTTGTCCATCCTGTTTTTCAATATTAAATATTAGAAAACAATCACGACGCAAACAATATAGTATTTATTTAGCATGGTACTTAATTTAGTTATCTTATTTTTCTGTTATTATTATTTTTTTTTTTTTCGAAATTTACCTGTAGATAAGACAAGCGATAAGTCCCGCCAGAGCCCCAAACGGGAAAATACAGGCCAAGACTATTCCAGTTATACTCCCGGCCCTCCAAACGTCTGAAGAACAGCCAAACGAATAAAAACATTTCAATTTATTGTCACTTTTTCAAAAATAATTTAATAATTTATGATAAAAAAAAAATTTCAAATTCGATTAATTTAATACTGTATTGAAGAAAAAAAACTGGTTGTATCGTGTGAAACATCTTGTTATTTTGTCAACAACAAAAAAAAGAGGATACATTTGTCACATTTCCCCCCAAAAAGTTTTCAAAACAAGAAATACTTTGTTTTAATAAATGGGGGAAGACCGCCCCACATCCTATTTTAACTATAATTACCAAAATTAATTAATCGTAGTTTGAAGGAAAAATTAAAAAGAAAACCACTTAAGGGATTTTTTTTTTGCTTGAGAGTTAACCTGTAATTATAACTCAGAGCAAAATTATTTAAAAGAGAAAGATACCTGCTGTCTTTTCTGACCGCTCTAAATTAGCGATACAATATTATTTCAATTAAATTAAAAATCTTACCTCGGTATTCGCATTCTCCTTCTCTCCACCAGGACGACTTTTCACACACGCAGGTCCCATCGTCCCCACATTCCTGGTTCTGATCTTGGCATTGGATTTTATATTTACAACCTTCTCCGTATTGAGCTTTATTCAAAGACGACAATTTTAAAAGAAATTTGTTTAAAAATAAATAAATAAAGATGATTAAAATAACAAACCAGGTGCTAAACACATGGCTCTTCCAACTTCTGGGACATAGCTGTAAATTTGAAATGAAGGACATGTGCATATCGAGTTGTCACAGTAGAACACTTCGTACGAAGTAGGGTTACATTGACTACTGTCGTCACAACTCACATCTAAAATTATTACAAAACAAATAAATACGAATTTCAATACAAATAAATATGAGTTTCAAAGTTTATATTACCATAGGGCTGATCAGCGACGCCCAGACTAGAACACTCCACGGATACAAAACATGTAAATAAAAAAGATACATAAAAAATGATAGTCCGTGCGTTCATTTTGAACTTCATTTTCTTTGTTAAATTAAATTTGAAGTACAGAAATCATTAAATTCTACTGTGTTTATCCTTTGTTACTAATAGGTTCGTTACATCAGATAATAAAATATATATCTCGAATTGTTGAAGATATATTTTATTTTTATGATTTTAATGAGAATATTTTAGATTTTTTTTTTTTTTTGCTTTCGCGAAATAAGACCTTGGAAAAACAAGAGCAAATTTAGATTAAAATAATCATTTGATTAGAAGCGACAAATCTGTGTTAACAGATAAAATAACATTTATTCGAGCAACGTTTTCTAAATTGAAAGGTTTGCTGGAATGAGCAGAATTTTAAAAGACAACTTTGTCAACATAAGCTTAATTACCTATTTTTCAATAAAATTTTAAATTCAAGTGAAACATAGTAATAGAAAGTCAAGTTTTAACTTGATGAAATGATAACTTAGTACATGTAGTATAAAATTAAATGCTCGTTCACTGACTGATACTGTAGGCCTATTTTAATTTAAAAATATTCAACTTGTTGAAGATTTTTATTTGTTATTTTATGATTTTAATATCGAGATATTATTTCGCGAAATAATATGTCGTAACAATAATTTCGAGCTTAGATTAAATTATAATTAATTATTTGATTATGATAGATTTTTGTAAAAATAAGATCAACGTATAAAAAAAAATGTTTTTTTTTTTGTACGATATAGTTTTAGTAAGTACGAACCCATTACAACAATCTTTTTGAATCGAAATCTTTTGTTTCGTTTGAATACTCGGCTACAACTTGTTTTTCATTTCCATATTCCGTCATATTTGTTGTTTTCATCCCAGAAACAGACGCTTCTAATTCCTGTTTTTTTATTTTTTCTTTTTCCATTCGTCTAATTTACATAACCAAAAATAAATAAATAAAAACAATATTAAAAACCTTAATAATTAACATTTTATACTGATATCCGAAATATCCGATGATGGCGGCCAATACGATTATAACGAAAGCCACTCCTGATATAAGTGCGGTCTTATTCCCAATGTTCCAAATATAATAGCATCCTCCACTACCTTCATATAGTCTGACTGGGCAATGGCACGTTTCGTCGCAGTAAGCTTCGGACGGACATTGTTCGTCAACTTCGCAAGGGTCTCCGAAATTAACTAAAACCAAAATCAAACTTATTAAAAAAAGATTTTAATTTGAAAAAAAAAAGTTAAGTGGTTTTACCCATTCCTAATTCACATCCAAAAGATCTGATTGAATAATAATATCCCTTTTTACACAAACACTCTCCATTCGAACACTCTGCGTTGTAATTGTTCTTACATTGCTCATCGTAGACGCATGCCTCTTGCAAGCCAACTTAATTAATAAGCAAAAATTATCGGAGTAAAAAAAATTAAAACAATAAATTAAATAATTATTGAATTTACCTATTAATAAGCAAGTGTAGGCGTGCAAGTCTTTGACGTAAGTCATCGATCCATCAAAAGAGTCACAAACGCATTTATCGGATAAATCGCACGTGTAGGCCTCATAGTCGTCGTTACAGTCGGTATCGTTGAAGCAAGGCTGGTTTTCTTGATGCATCCCATCTACGAAAAATCGAAATTATTAATAATTGTTTTCCCTTAAAAAAAAAAAAATAGTTGTAAACACATTCGGAGGCTTGCGGAGCTCCATTGGTCACATTTAGAAACGCCGAAAATGTAACAAAAATTATGCAAAATGTGAGCGGCAAATTAATTTTCATTTTTGTAGTTGTCAATTAAAACGCCTGCTAAACAATTATGTTTTTAACCTTTCTTTTATTATTAATAATAATAATTTTTTCGTCAAGCGTTATCTCAATAGAGTTACGAGTGACAATAAATTGATAAGAAAAAATCTAAATTTATCGTTATTATAAATCTATTACGTTCAAAGAAATGTTTAGAGCACAGATTGCTATACTGCACCCAAATAATGTTTTGATAAAATCTAAAAAAAAATTTTATTTATTAAATAAACAATAAATTAAAACAGACATTATTTTAAGCCTTGAATAGCATCGAAATATTTTTGTGAATTATTTTATACTTAGCTGTACTGTCTTAAGTTATAGTCCACCTGTATTAAAGTCAATTAAAAAATGAAAATTTAAAATTTGATGATTTGAATGCTAAAATTTGAAATGAAAGTCATATGCGACCATATGACGGTTGAAACTTTTAAATTAATTTAAAAAAATAATAAATTTAAGCTGTACTAGAATTGTTGTCTAAAAGCGCATATTTCTTTATTTTTTCCATCTCGAAATATCTACAGTATATAAACACAATAAAAAAAATTATGTAGGCATATTATAAGGTCTACAATAGAGATTCTGCGTTTAAGATTTTTTTCCTCGTTCCTAAGTTCACTTCTTGTATCGTCAAAGTTTGAAACTTATTTGTTTATATCGGTGCTACAATAAATAAATTGAAAACTGTGACGACATAAAAAAAAAGTGAAGTTGAGCGTAAGAACGGAGGGGAAGGAAAGGAGGGTGAAAGCTTAAGCGCAAAATCTGTAATAGTAATTAAAGCTGAATTACCTATATCCAAAGTAACCTAGAACTGCGGCTATAATAATGACCGCCGTGAAACAAGCTATTATGATCCCGCTTAATGGTCCTCCCACCCATAATTTGATGCACTGGTCATATTGATTGCGGTACCAATACCTTGCGTAGCAATCGCACTTTCCATCATCGTTGCAATGACGATCATAATCACCCGAATAGCACTGTTCATCATAAAGACAATTGCCTCCATACTCAACTGACAAAATAAACCAACACGTATTAACTATTAAAAAAAAAAAAATGCTGACAATTAATGTGGATAATTACTGGTTGGTAATAGACATTGCCCGCCGTCGTAGTAAAAGCCTGGCTTGCACAGACAAACGCTGTCAATACACGCCGAAGAATAACAACGGTCGTTGGAACACATCGAAACGGGACAATAATTAGGCTCGTAGTAATCATTAGTACAATAGTTGGTAGAAGGACATTGTTCGTCGTAGACACATGACTGGTTGTTGTATGTAGGAACTGATAAAAAAAAAAATACCGGTACCGTACATAATTATTAAATAAATTTAATAAAAAGCTAATAAACAAATTTTTTTACCTAATAATAAACATATGTAGTCGTTTAATTCTTTCATGTATGTTAACGCGTCTTCACACGTGCATTTATTTTCATTTGTGTCGCAGTAGTAATTCGTGTAAGACACAGAATTGCAGTCGCTCGTATTATAACATGGAAGGTTGTCCGTATTGACTAAGTTTTTATTAAAAAAAATATATATTAAAAATTTATAATAATTAACAAATTCAAAACTTGTTTTTCTTACTTGTTGTGTCGTCAGATGTTAAACAGAGCACACATAGAGGCAGGTAAACAGCTAAAAATATTAGAAGCAGCTTGAATTTCATTTTTTAATATTATTTTAAAGCATAATAATAATAAGTATCGATCACAAGCAATCTTGTTGACAAAGTGACTTGGTCGCGAGGAAACTATCAGTGTTGTCTAATCGATGGAATTTAATTATTATCTAGATTAATTGCTAATGCAAACAAATTGTAAACATAGAACGTAGAATAAACAATCTTAATTTAACTGCTGTTAATTATACACTATTATTATCTCATCACTATAGTTATCTTAAATAGAAATTTTATTTTCCTGTGCAATATTTCAGAATTTTAAAGTTGAGTAGCATCATTTTTTTTTAAACATGTAAAATCTTAATAATTCTTCATAGATTCTGGGCAATCTAATTTACTACAGCATCATCAATGTGTCACTACTTGATAATGTACAGTAAATCCCAAAAGTGTCACTTGCGCGATTATATGAAAACAAAATGAAGTGGTCATTCCTGGAGATCCAGTCCCTTTTCATTAATTATTAACAATAATTATTTTATGACGCAACCTTCATAGAATTTCGTCAAAACATTTAAAACGATGCAAAGTTTATTATTATTATTATGCCACTTTTTTTATAATAACTTTACTACTTTTAGCTTTCAATATTCATTAGTCAATTCAATTTACGGCGTTAGAAAGTCTGCTCAATTATTATGAGAGCGTACCTCGATAAACAATTTTTCTGATTGCACGTTATTTATTTAATTACACATTAGCTAATTAATGTGGCTAAAATAACTGCATTGAGAGAATACCGTACACATTTTCAAATAAATGTTTGCATCTCAAAATTAATTTAAAGGACTATGAGGTAATAGTCATAAATGATTAAGCTAGAGCAGCGCATTAATTAAAAACGAAAATGTGCAGTCTTAAAACTGGCTATTTTCAAGTTGAGTCAAAAATTATTTTGCTAAAATAATATTCTCATTTTTTCCCCTCCCTAATATTGTTAATCGCCAATATAATTATTTTTGTGCATCAATTGAATGATTCTTTAATATCCGGCTGGGCATTAATACTCAAATGTTGCCGTGCAGTAACGCTATTTATTTAATAAAGGGCGTAGTCTGCAGAAATGACCGCAGAATTTCTGTTTTTCCATTTTGTTTTGCACATTCGGAAAAATAAAATTTGGAAGATGCACTCGTCATTTTACTTATAAGAAGAAAAAAAATGATTACCGGTGGTATAAAAACACTATTTGCATCGATTTTGATAATAGTTTTTGAAATTTCTTTACAAACCTGTTCCATTAATCCGATGAGTGTGGGTGTTTTATTACCTAAGACCTCCATGAAGCACTTGAAGACAGTTTATTCATTAAGGACCCGACCGCCGAAACTAAATGGCTCAGAAGTTCTCAACTTGTTTGAAAATATTACCTTCCAAACTGATCATTGGCCAATATCTCCTACGCCTAAAGGTATTCATTAACATTACGATAATTAATAAATAATTTTTTAAAAACAACAATGAATGTTAAAGACGTTTTAGATACCTTTTGTGAAAGATTTCTTCATAACAACGTCTCGGTGATTATTTTTATAACTCAATCGAGATTCGACGACCAAAACTCTGCCGCAGTTCGATATTTCATGCAATTGTCCAATTACGTTGGCATTCCTGTCATTTCCTGGAACACCAACAGCGACTCCTTAGCAAAAGTAATTCGCCTTAAATTCAAGTTAATTTTTTTTAATCTTATTCAATTATACCGTACTTAGTCTCTCCGCGATTCTGTCATCGTTCAAGTGGCTCCAACCGTAGCTAACCAAGCCCAGGCCATTTTTGCACTTCTGAAAAAGTAAGAGGTTAATTTTGCAAAAATTGTCACAATAAAAGTTGCGGTTATTGGGTAGATACAAAAGGCAAAAATTTTGCGTGCTGACTACATCCATCGCCGGGAAAGAAGAATTTCTTCGGACTTTGAATTACGAAATGCGAAATAACTTACGAAAGTCTTCCGACGCGTAAGTACCAACTTTAAAGTACTCGATCCTAAATGTTTCGTTAGATTTTATTACGAGAAAATTTAATTTGATTGCAGGGTGGAAATGCATGCGAAAATCCAATTGAGAGTGAGCGACGATGAAGAAGTGATGGTTGGGCGTTTATCCAGTTTGAAAATGACTTCCTCGAAATGCCGAATATTCGTTCTACACGCGTCAAAACGAGAGGCAAAAAAAATGTTTCCGGCGGCGGAGAAAGTCGGTTTGACCGCCAGCGAATATCAATGGATCGTCACGCAGTCGGCCTACTCTTCCATCACTCAACCGCAGTTTCATTTTCCCGTTGGCTTAATAGGCATATACTATACTACTTCCCGCGAAATGCTGAATGCTTGCATGCAGACCTTACGAGTTTTAGAACTCGGTTTGAAGAGTTACGTCAGAGGAACAGGCGTTAAGCAACTTAAATCAAACGTCAACTGTAAGCAAGATTCGTTCAAGCGATGGTCACATGGAATTAAATTATACAAGTAAAATAATAATTGTACAATTTAAATACCGGTACCGAGAGTAACACATTTTTTAAAATTGTCTTAAAAGGCATTTTATAAATGTGCCATTATTTTCCGAGGCAACTTTTGAAATTTTCCAAATCAATTCTCAGCATGAATGGCGTAAAGTAAGTTCTTTAACAATAATTCTACTTTTTAAAAAATAAACGCAAATATTTTAAGACTGGGAATTGGACTGGAAAAAAATTAGTAATGGACAATACGACCTGGCCCACAGTTTCATCTTTCACTCAGTCTACGGATCAAGTTAAAAAGAAACGTTATCGAGTGAGTTTCTTAGAAGATCCACCGTTTATAATTATGAAAAATTACAAGGCCAAGGGATGCAAATCATCCGAGGTCGCATGCAGACTTCCATTTGTAAACATCAGGTAAGACTCATCAAACGCGCAATTTCATTAAGTAAAAATGACTGGTACACCTTGATTTAGCCGAGACTCGAATGCGGTTCCATCCAGCGATACTCGGAGATGCTGTTCGGGCTTTTTCGTAGACTTGTTGAGTCGACTATCCTCTTCATTAGACTTTGATTACGACTTGAAACGCGTAGAAGATGGGAAATGGGGAGAGCCGATAGTACATTTCATTCCACTTTTTCTTATGATAATGTTTATATCAAACCACATTTGATTATTTTAGAACGGAGTTTGGAATGGATTGATAAGCGAGTTGCTCAATAATAAGACGGACATGGTGTTATCATCCTTAATAATTAATTCCAAAAGACAAGAAGTTGTTGATTTTTCCCACCAGATTTTAAATACCGGAATCTCCATTGTGGTGGCGAAGAAGACCGGCTTCGTCCCTCCACACGCTTTCCTTCAGCCTTTTGACACCATGACGTGGTTTATTATTGTTTTCGTGTCGATTCAAATGGGAACGTTGCTCATATTTGTTTTTGAATGGATCAGTCCTGATGGTCTCAACATGAAAAAGTTCCTAAGAAAAGGTAGGCTAGCTGTTATTTAGCCATTAATAAATTAAGTTTCCATAACTTCTAATCTATAATTTGCACATATAATATCTTAAACAGACCATAATTTCACGTTGACTCAAACATATTGGTTAACGTTGACAATGCTGTTCAAAGCTCCCTTGCGCACGCTGGCTCCTAAGGGATGGTCTTCACGGATGATGACTACCAGTTGGGCCGCCTTCGCACTCGTTTTCCTCGCCATTTACACGGCAAAACTGGCCGATTTCATGATTACCCGAGAAAGATATTTCGATTTCAAAGGAGTCCGAGATGAAAGAGTCTGTGCCTTTTTTTTTCATTTTGAATGATTTTTTTTTTTCCCCCATCAATTTTTAATTGAGAATTTCTATAATTTCAGCTATCGAAACCGCTTTCTCAAAATCCTCCATTTAAATTTGGAACCGTTCCAAATGGCAACACTGAAACCATCATTCGGAACAACTATCCTCGCATGTACGAACACATGAAGCAATTTAAACGGGTGAACGTCAGCGAAGGCATTAAAGCTGTTAAATCAGAGTAAAATTAATGCATTTCCATAATTATACGATAAACAATTTACCGTAAATGATTTTTATTAGGGAATTGGATGCTTTTCTTTACGACGGTGTGGTTCTTGATTATTTGGCTGGACAAGAAAAGGATTGCCGCCTCATCACCGTTGGCTATCGTTACGCTCAATCTGGCTACGGAATTGCCTTCCCTAAAAATTTTAAAATGCGTCAACAAATAAATGACATGATCAATTCTTTTAAAGAAAGTGGTGAAACATAGCAAAATAAATTGTTTCGTTAAAAATTAATTTTTTTTTTTTTTGATTTGGTAGAATTATTCTCCAAATGGGAAAATCGATGGGTGGGAGAACGCTGCAGACCAAAACACGGTTATAGCAATCTCTCATTCGAGCAGTTTATCAGCGCATTTGTTCTACTGGGGTTTGGTATAATTTTGTGTATTTTTATATTGTTATTGGAACACGGCTATTCATTTTATACGGCGAGGCTCAATCTCAAACAAAAATCTAAAAAAAATATTGACAGCTGGTGGAATCTTGTCACCCAGGTTAAACGTTTACGACGATATTTCTTCATAGCACGTAAAATAATTTATTATCTCTTTTCAAATTTTATAGAGTGTATCTGCTACGAAAAGGGAAGTTGAGATTGACGAAGCTGAATCTCCAAAATATGAAAGAAACTCGGAAATGTGGAAACTCAAAAGAGAGTTGATGATGACTAAAGTTAGGGCAGAAGTTGCTGAAGCCAAAATTGCACAAATGCAAAAGTAAAAATGAGTCTAAAACGTTTATAAATACGATACAAAGTTAATACCCGGTAATTAATTTGAATTTTCCCCTCCCCCACCCTACCATTTCTATAAAGACTCTAACTAAAGCTCTTTAGTAATTAACCAAATCCCTTGCCAAATTTAATGAAAAATATAAAATTGAAATTGTCTCTAATTAAATTCTATAATAATTTTAGTATAAAAAAAATGTTTGAATTATGGATGTGTTTATGACTATCATTAATTCTGTTGGCAAATGCACTAATACTAATCGTAAACATAACTTTTATGTTTCCTCTCCTACTGTAACCAATAAAAGAAAATCAAAAAGAATGTGTCTCGCTGCCTAACTGTATTTCTTATTGGCAATTCAATATTTCATCTCCAGATTGGTGAACATTACATATTTTAATTTATATTAATTTAAAGATATAGATTTTATCTTAATTGAGCTGAACCTAATTTTGATATTGAATATTATTTTTCTTTTCTCGTGACACCAATGAATAGAGATTAGATTTAATAATGATAATACATGTACCGGTACAGTGAATATACCGTATCGAATTTTACCCATTTTAAAATACAACATAAGCTAAACTTAAATCTCTCATTGTATTTATTTTGATATGACTTGGTTGGGCGTTTAAATATTTAAGCCTGATAAAACATTTTAAGATAAGCTGACTTAAATATGTACAGTAGGTGACAGAAAACCACTTACCGGTAATAGAAAAGTCTTTGCTCGGAAAACTGTTTTTTTAAAAAAAAATAAATGGAATTAATAGCTGTGATCAAGCACATTGTTTTTCCGATCTCAATCTTTTTTCATTTTTAAACTATTTATTATTTGGAAGACGGGGTAGGGAGGATTAGGAGTCAATTTAACCTTTTTGGATACCGGGTAGTTTGGGTAACGATAGTTTTTTTCCACTTTCCTTCATTTGAATTTTTCTAATAAAATAAATAATAAATTTAAAAACTTACATGACTGTGAAAATACAGATGATTGAGTAAGATATTAAATCCAAGAAGAGAAATGCTGTTCTAAATGATCGAATATTCTCAAGTCCAAGGAGTAAGCCTACTGACAGACGAGTTAGTTACACAGTAGTTGTATACGGTAATCCATCTTAATCTATTTTTTAAGAACAAAAACAACAAAACAATAATTTAATTATTCATTTTTTCCACTAGTATTATAAGTACTTTAAATAACAAATTAAAAACGCTTTTAACCATAGAAAACCTATTCGTTGCACTAAAGAAAATTTCCTGCAGGGATTTTTTGTTTGTTTTGTGTTCATTTTTTATTCATTAATTATTAATTAAAATGAAAGGTGTACAGGCCTACTGTATGTATATTTAATGTACATAATATTATGCCGTGTAGGAAATATAAATCGTTAATTTCGAGAAATAACTTTCGATTTGTATGAATTACTTTTTTACGAAATAGATTTAGTTTGATAATTCAATTAAACGTAAAAAAAAATGATCGATGAGTAATGATGTAAACTTTTCAATTTTACTAGGAAATTGTTTTAATCTCTCCGTGAGACATCACAAATAAGTTAATACGGAGTAGTAATCATTAGCTTTTTTTTTTTTTATCTAGTAACAAATAATAATGTCAGCGCAATTGATATAGAATTTATGTCATCAAAATACGATAACAATCTCAAAATTATCGAAACTTAGTTTTACACATTTCACACAGTAGGCCTACCAGTAGTGGAAATCGAAGGAAATTATTTTGCTTTGCGCAATATTTTGAGCGCTTAACAAGAAAAAAAAGTTTATATAAAAAAAGGTTGTTCGGGGGGTATCTGTTTAATTGATGGAATATGAATTCTTCTCATCGTGTGACAAAAGAGAGTAACGGTAAAGCCAAAAGACCATCGAAAGAAGACAACGCAATGCCGTCACTGGCTTTGCCTCAGCGACAGAGAAGAGGAGCTGTTAGTGCCGAGACTTATACCGAAGCAGATGCCACTTCCTACGTCAAAAAGGTCTTTGCATTTTAAAATTTAATATTTTCTTTGGATAATTAAATTATAAATTTTTGTTTTTTAATATCACGTAGGTTTTACCCAAAGATGGTCGTACGATAGCCGCTCTTTCCAGAGCCATTTCTAAAAATATACTTTTTGCTCATATGGACGAGAATGAAAAAAAGTATGTTTCTATTTTTTTCTATTATTAAACTGCGCTAATTGTAATGAATGGGATTTGTTAATAATGCTCTGTATACAGTAGGCCTACATGGGTATACTGTTGCTATGTTTTACCGGTATTTAAAATTTATAGCGACGCTATATTCTTTAAAACCTATACGGCGAACTCAATATTTGTTTTATAATCACAAACAAATACATACAGATAAATAAATTTTGATAAAGATTATACACGTACCTTTATTGGGAGTTCCTTGTGTGAATTAACTTGAACAAGTTTTCTATACTCTTGCTAGTTTGAAAGTTATTTCTAAATGCAGTCGGCTACTGTACTCTTGGCTGCGGTCTTTAATCACTGTTAACGTTAAAATATTACTCTTAAAAACAAACAATAAAACTGTACAAGCAAAAACATTCATTTCATTTACTTCATTAAATAAGAGTAGGCCTACTGTACATAAAAAAAAAATGCATAAAATACTGTATTATTGTTTTATTTTAATTTAACTATTTTTTTTGTTGTTTTGTTTTGTTTCAAAGCGATGTATTTGATGTTATGTTTCCTGTGGAGCACTCTCGGGGAGAAGTTATAATTCGACAAGGCGATGAAGGAGATAATTTCTACGTTATTGATAAAGGAACTGTGGAATGTTTCGTTAATGGAGATTTAGTGGCTACTCTGACCGAAAGCTGTGGATTCGGTGAATTGGCTTTAATTTATGGAACGCCGCGAGCAGCCACCGTCAAAGTAATAATGCGTGATATTTTTTTAAAAAGATTTTCAACTTTTACCCGTATTATTTCTGGATTATGATCTAATGACTAGTGTGATTTTTAAATGTAGGCAAAAGTCGATGTTAAATTATGGGCTATTGATCGTGACACTTATCGGAGAATTTTAATGGTAAGTGACTGTGATAACCCGTAATAATAATTACGGAATATTAATTAATGAATTTTATTTATCTAAGCACTAATTCTATTTCAATTTTATATAGGCTAACACCATTAAAAAGAGGGAAATGTACTTCGAATTTCTTTCTAGGGTTCCTTTACTCGGTAGGTAGAATAGCTAGATTTTGCGCAGCAACCGTTTCACTTAAAACATTCGTTTAATGTGTGATGTCATTTTAACATCATTAATGTTAAGCTTTTTAGACCTAAAATAATTTAAGCTTATTCCTTTTTTCTATTATTCATAGCCAAAGTTTTGTTTATATGCGATTTCTTTTTTTTATGGGTGGTTTTAAAAAGCCTTACACTGGCATCACATATTTAACGAAGTGTTTTTAAATTAAAAAAAAAAAATGTTGCAGTGCAAACTCTTCAATAGCGAAATAATACTGTATTATCAAAGCATTAATGTTTGTTAATGATTTGCAGAAAGCCTTGATAAATATGAAAGAGATATTGTTGCTGATTCTTTAGAACCTGTTACATTTGAAGATGGTAAAGTTATTGTAAAACAAGGAGATCCTGGAGAGGATTTCTTTATTATAATTCAAGTTAGTCTCTCGTCGAGGTTATTCAGAGAAATAAGGCTTATACAGTAATTATTATTTATCTATTGCTAGGGCACTGCCATTGTTCTGCAACAAAAAAGTGAAAATGAAGCCCCAATTGAAGTTGGACGTTTGGGACCTTCAGACTATTTTGGTAATTAATCCTTCGAATAATGGTGCTCTTTAACTCTTTATTAATAATAATAATTTAAATAAAGGCGAGATTGCCCTCCTTTTGGATCGTCCGAGGGCAGCAACTGTAATTGCCGCCGGCCCTTTAAAATGCGTCAAAATGGATCGGGCAAGGTTTGAACGCGTACTTGGACCATGCTGGAATATTCTCGAGAGGAAAATCGCTAACTATAATAGTTACATATCCTTATCTGTTTAAAATCATTTTTGTGAGACTTTAAATCATTATCTTAATATTTTTTTTCGTTTTTCATTGAAATAAATTTATATGTCGCCTTTATTTTTTGGAATGGAATTTGGCATGTTTGTAGCTCGTGTTGATAAACTGATAAGTACTGTACAGCGTATTATTTATTCAATTTAAAATAAACGTTTTATTGTTTTTAAGTTGTATTGTTTATGTTGATAAGAGTAAATTTTAAGAGCCAATTATTATAAAATAACGCTACCCAAAGCACAAAATAATTTATCGATGCACGCCTTAATCAATTTTATTGAGATACTACTATACTATGTTGTCATCTGTTTATTTATGAGCTAATATTAAACGTCAATTTCTGATACCGTACTATTCTTATTGGATTTTTGGGCAAAATGCTGTTTAGTTACTGATCGCTAGTGCGATTTATTTTTGTTTTCCTGGTCATAGGGTTCTATAAGTTTTTCTTTTGGGGTAGGGGGTCGATTGTTTTTATTTTTTTTAAAGAAAATCTATATGCTACCTAACTTTAGAATTATTTAATTGAAATTCGAAAATCCTAGTTTTAAATTTAAAGATTTAAATATTTTAACTCACCGGTATTATTTTGTTGTCAGCCAAAACTATTCCAGCTTTCGTTAGCATCTGAATCAACATTAGCTTCAGAATCAACTTCTGAACAATCACTACGCATTGTCCTTTGTTAATGACCAGTGATTGTTTAGCAACGTTGAAGACAATAATCACCTGCGAGGCAATAATTATTACAAAATTTAAATCATTCTACAAAAATTGTTATTTAAATGTCAAACCTTTCGTTTTTTCCATCGCTTGGCTGTTTAAAGAAATTTACCCTTTAATTGAAACCGGATTTATCGACTGCAAAATATCTAAATGCATTAGATATTATTTTTTAAACTACGTTATAGCATAATTATTATTATTACCGGTATAACTTTATCCTCTCGCTTTCCATTTTTTTCAGACAGTCCAACTTCAATTTAGGTCTTTCCTGTAAATTAAAATATAAAGAAACGTGAAAGGCCACCATATTTTTCCGAATGCATTTTTCTGCAATACAGTATAATTATTATTATCCAAGCAAATCAAAGTTCTCAAAATCGAGATTTTCCATGATTAATTTATTTCGAGAAAAAGATTTTTTTTCTTGCATTGGAAAAATAATGATTTTGATAACTGAAAGCAATTATTATAGTTTACCTTATTTCATTTACAAGATATGCTGCAATTGCTTTGAAATCTGTAATGAGAAGAAGCCATTTGTAATAAAACCAGAAAGCATACAAGTACGTGTACTGCAATCCATTGTTCCAAGCACTGTATGCCATTTCTTCAAGTTAAATTTGTTCATCAAACAGGAGCAATGAGTTATTTTAATTATCGACTATGGATGCAGCCGCCACCGACTAAAATACAAATCAAAAAAGTTAATTAGGTGGTCATTTGAGTGGTCAAACCTTAAATTTTTTTCACCTCATACCTAAGAGAAGATTTAGGAAACCAAGTGCCAAGAACACAGTGCCACCGAAAAGAAAATTGCCAACACCCAGACAGCGAAGCCTCGACTTGAACTATCGTTGCAAGTAGGAGGTATAAACTAAAATTATACAAACAAAAAAAAAAATTTGTGGAAAAGAAAGAGCAACAAACAAGCAGCCACCAGTAGCTAAAATACAAATCATAAACGTTAATTACATGATTTTAGCTACAATTTTAGCGCTCAAACCAAATATTTTGCCATGTCTTTTTTTGGTATACAAGATTCAATTAGTTCATCATTTAGTTTCATGTTCCAAAATCATTAGCGATCTAAATAAAGCAAGAGAAAAAAAATACATTTTATGTTGATCATAATAATTCGCAATAATAATCCTATCACCTTTATAAATGCCATTGTTTTCCAGACATTTCCAAATTCATTTTCCGTTCTACAAATTTCATAAGTTATTAAATAGCCGGCAAATTATTACTCGCAAGCTACTTATCAGTTAGTAAAGATAGATGAGCCGTTCGGATCCATCGATTTAGGTGTCGAGCCTTTTTGTTCCAAGTTTGAACAAAAAAAAAAAATCCTGCAAAACGCAAAAGAAAAAAAAATTTAAGAATTAAGTTTACCGGTACTTATTTTATCATAATTTTCTTACCCTTGCATTAATTCCAGCCACTGGAACAGTTGCAATCTAAATAATGCAAGGAGAAAAAAAAATGCATTTTATGTTGATCATAATAACTCGCAATAATAATCTTATTACCTTTATAAATGCCATCTTTTTCCAGACATTTCCAAATTCATTTTCCGTTCTACAAATTTCATAAATTATTAAATAGCCCGTAAATTATTACTTGTAGGCTACTTATCAGTTAGTAAAGATAGATGAGCCGTTCGAATCCATCGATCTAGGTGTCGAGCCTTTTTGTTCAAAGTTTGAACAAAAAAATAAAAAAAATCCTGCAAAACGCAAAAGAAAAAAAATTAAGAATTAAGTTTACTTATTTTATCATAATTTTCTTACCCTTGCAATAATTCCAGCCATTGGAACAGTTTTTAATATTATAATCCTTTGACAACCAAACCTGAAAAATAGGTACTAAACAAAATTAATAATTTTTGAATAACTTTAAAAAAAATTGTCCTAAACATAAAAAGAATGAATAATTATTATTACAACATATTAATTATAAAATTTTAAATTTATACAATACTAAAGTTTATACAATACTATAATTTTATACAGTACCATAATTTTATACAATTCAACATCTTATACAAAGTTATACAAATTATTTATTAAAGTAACCTAACAGTGTAATGTATATGTGGGGAGAAAACCGTAAATCATACAGATAATTTTATCCGTACGACATTACTACAAAATCTTTTACACTCCATTCTGACCTAACAAAAACAAATCTAAGAATGTCCGAGACTCGTACAACGCAGTTTTAAAAACCCCTTCGCCTTAACCCTGCGTTCTACTCCTCTCAGACTAAAAAACCAACAACACATCTTATAACACGAGCTGAAATTCTCACGAAAAAAAAAAAACATTCCTTACAAACATCGCACACACTTTCAAACACAGCGAAATAAACTTCCATTTTGGAAGTTCCAAAGCGCGTTAAACCTCCAAGGTAGCTTTAAGAGCCAGACTTATGAGACTCGGTGGTGATCAGAAGGGGTCTCTCGCCGAGAGCTGATCAACATCGATCCTCATTACTCTAACTCCCAAAGCTACCACTCGACAAAGTAAAAGAAAAATCTGACCGTCGGTGGTCCTGGGATGCTGACCACCTATATTAAACCCAATCGCTGATCCTGATGGGGCTATGAGGTCATCAACTGTTTTGGCTATGCGGTTTTCGTATCAATCTTCTCCAGTTGATAACCACATGGATGCGTGATACGCACATCCACGGGCACACACACACATTCAAAGGCACGCGCATCCAGAGGCACATACATCCAATGGCACTTATCCTACAAAAAAAAACGTAAAGTTTATCAAAAAAAAAAATTAATTAAGAATACAGTAGCCTAACACTCTTTAAAATAAAAAAAAAGTTTTTTTTCCTACTCTAGGTTTTACAGCAAATCAATTTGGAGGAAATTTAAACTACCGGTAATTTAGCATGTGATTATTTTTTTTTTTCATGTTTTCAACGAATTTTTTATTTTTGGTAAAGAATCATAAAATAAATTTTTTTTTTAATTACATGTACTGTTTAATAATAATTATAGCGACCTTCATTTTAAATACAATTTGTGTATTTTAAAACACTTTTACATTCATTTCACGAAAAATGTATTAATTTACAGAATTACATTGCCTCATAAAAATTCCATTGTATTAATATACTCTACTCATAATCACGTACAGCTGCCTACACCCCGCCATTTTACTCCGGTAACAAAACACACACCCGATGGCTACCTGGTAGAACAGGGAAATCCCTTACAAATAACAACTTTATCGCCGGCATTGTAATCTAAGAACATGACCATTCGCCTAGTTGTAATTCTATTAACAACCACTTAAATGTTTTCTGAAGGAGAAGGTTGACATTTTGACGTTCAAAAAGAGAGGTGCAAAGCCGCAGCTAATTCTCCTTTTCATGAACGCCATCTTAATTACAGTATTCCCTCCGAGCAAGGAGGACGAGTAGGCTATAGACTTAATTAGAAAAAAAATTAACTTACCGTTGAAGATTTTGTGCGCGTTATTTCACGATGTATCCTGGAGTAATCGGTGAAATAACGCGCACGGAATATATTCCAAAGGCACATCCAAAATAATATTAAACGGCGCATAATATTAAAACAATCCAAGAAAATGGATTGAAGTTGGTGAAGAGCGAAGAAGAGACAGCTTGGCGCCAGTCTTTAGACAGTGTTGCAAATTTTAAAATTACAGTACTGTACATGTACATTAAATAAAACTATTATTATTTTTTAATTAAATAAATAAATATTATTTAAATATAGCACTATTTTTTTTTTTTACATTAAATATCCATCCAAATAAATTTAATAAAATTTTTTTTAATTTAATTAATTCAAGAAGTGAGGGTAACATTGTAATCTACTGTATCTGATTGTATTTGGCGCCTTTCGTTTCTTGTCGAATAGAGAAAAATTAAGTTTGCAATACACATTATTTTTTAATTATAGGTAATTGATTTGTATCTCGCGATTTTAAAAAGTGAAAAAAGTTGCTGCGTGTAGTTAAAAACAGGTAAAGACTTTCCATGTTATGATCCCTGCTGCAAGTGAGTTTTACTTTAACAAACTACTTCGTGTGTATTGTTTTAATTTTTTTTTTATTCAGGAATAAACGCAGATTTGACACCGACCCAAGCATGTAAGAGAAGCAACACAATTAAATTCCAAGACCAAAAGTTGTTCTTCCAATTGCTGAAAAGACAGGATTATTATACAGTATTAACAGCGGAGTCAGTAGTTAATTGCCAGTCATCTTTATTTGAAGACATCTTATCCAAGAAATGGGTTATAGTAATTGTTTTTCGCAGGGAAAGTTAGGTAAACCTTGTTCATCAACCTCGGTAACACCGAATTATTAAAAACTAAATGCTATTAATAACAAGTAAGATTCAAAAGCCAATTGTCACGTAAACAGGTGCAATTGTTTATAATATGTAACTTACTCAAGTTTCAACTTTTTCACGCTTTAATGAGTGCAGCAATGGGTGTTGCATCCCCGTAATCTGATATTCAAAATAATTCTAACAAACTATTAGGTTTTTTTTTGTACTAAACGATGTCATAGCACAAATACAGTAATTACATTGCTTTATAATTTTATTACACGCATAATTATTATGTAATAGGGAAAGTTCGTTTAATTGAAATTTGCCCTCGCTAAGTTTTTTAATTTAACCCCAGGTTCGGTAATTAACTAGAAAGAAAGCGATAGCACTTTTATTAAATATTATAATAATCGTGAAAGTTAATGTTTTTAATCCGTTAATTAATCTTGCAATTCTTACGTAATTATTAATATTCGCTTGATTATTGTTTTAATAAATGCCGTAGCTGGCGGAGGTAGCAATACCACACTGGTTTTCTTGACCCTTGGTCATCTCGATGTATCCTTGCATGCCCCAAGAAACGCCCCAGCTGTTTTCCACCAGCCAGTAGGGAAGATCACCATCGACTCCGTATCCCACGATAGCTACTGCGTGATCCAGCTGAGTGGATGAGCAATCGGGTTCGCTGTAGACCCCTGATAAGTAGAGCTGGAAGGAAACGTGACTGGCGTCGATTTCAGCGGCAATTACACCGACGGTAGCCACGGCTGTTTCCAAAGCGGTTTCATCGCCAGAAGGAGCTACTACTGCGGAACTGCTCAAACTTCCGATGTTTTGGCAACTGGCGTCGTCCTGTGTAAACACATACTCCCAATTAATGTTTTCAAAGCAGATCTCAGTTTTACATTTAATCATTTTAACGAAACTTGGGGAACTGAGTTTTAAATCTAAACAGATTTTTTTCTTATTAGATAGAATATAATTTGCTTACAGCTGCTGATCCGCCTTTAGCAATGATGCACTCGTAGTAGCTGTCTTCAATTCCACCATTGCATCCTCCAATTATAAATCCACCCAAAGTGCAGCACGTGCCCAAAGCGTCAGGAGCGATATTGTTCAAAGTACCTGTTGCTTTGCAGTCTGCGTATTCGGTTGTTTCAGACTAAAATCGAGTATAGAATGTCATTATACACTTGCTAACCCAATAAAATAAATTAGGAGAGGAGCGAGAAGTTCCACTTACGACGGAGAATGCAGCTGAACTTCCACATTGGCCTTGATCTTGTACTGGACCAACGCATCCACTTGATCTATAATCCACCGACGCGGGATTATCGCCTACTTTAAGAAATGATTGTTTCTTACTGCCAATCTTTGGAACTTTTGGAATATTTCGCAAAAACTCTTTATATTCTTCGTTTGTCTAAATTATATTTTAATTCATCGTAAAATAATGTGCAGTACATTATACAATATAATTTTATACCATATCAGAAAATTGATTGACGCCCATGGTAAAAGTAGATTTGCCTTGCCCGTACTCTAAATTATGTTGTTCAATAATGGCTTTGTTTTGAAAAAATATTCTTTTTCTATGTGTCTCCTCAGTCGGATTCCTATATCGGCGGCCAAATTGAGTCTTGAATGATTCCCATTCTTGGGATTTTAAGGCAGAAACTGCCACAACGGCGCAACAAAGTAAAATTAAATATTTCATGGTTGAAATTGAAGACTGAAATTGAATAATGTAGTTACTCTGGTTTTAGCGTTAATTTTTGACAAGTATTTATATTAAGTTTTATAGCACTTCAACAAGATTTTGATAAGGAAAGACAATTTAAGAGATAAGGTGGTAAAATATAAAGCTTTCCAATACCGTGCATAACTTTTTTTGATTAGATTAAATCTATTATCAAAATTTTAGCTGCGTCAATTCCAAGGTACCACAAAGTTTGTGTGTTGACGCAGAACTTGTTTACCCACGACGTACCGCAAATTGTACGGTGCGGTTGATAAACAAGCGTGCCACAACTCGAGTGGTACTATTTCGAACTAACAAAACTGGGTACCACAACTTGAATGATACGTACAGGGCCGAAACTGTGTACCATAACTTGTGTGGCACTGCAACAGTGCTGCCATTTTTATGATACCGTTAATCAAAAGTAAAAGTAACTTTATACTTGTGTACCATAACTTGTTTGGTACCATAAAACCAGTAATGTTAGCTTTCAAATATTTGTTTTTCTTAGTTGCCAATTTTTTAAAGCAAGTTAGCAAGTTGAGTTTATTTTCTAGAATGGAATTAATCGATTTTCTCACTTTTTCGAGTGTATAATTTCTCTACATAAAATGTGCGCGCTTAATATTCAGAATTTGCAATTTAAAAAAAAAATCGAAACTATTTAACTTAAATTTTGGAAAAAATAATTTATAAGTTAAATTTAGCAATTTTCCAACTACTGTAGGCTACTGTATAAAGCGAGTGCAGATAAAAGTTAAAATTTAAAGTGCTGTTGTAGCCTACTTGGCGAAATATTCGGATATCATTTTTAACTTTTATAGATTAGATTATACGGAATAGATTTTTAATGTTACGGTATAGAACTTATATTAATTTTGTGCCAATTAAAAACAAAAGTTATTTTTCTAGATTTTTATCTGTTTTTTTTTTTTTTTTTTTTAAATAAAGAATTACAGTATAACAAAAATAATTATAGAAAGTAAAAAAGCTTTTTTTTTTTAATTGCAATAATTGTGATAGACAAGTCTACAGTATATCAAGATCAAAATATTTAATTTAAAAAAAAATTAAAATCGTGCAACATTTGCGCTAAATTTTCCCAAAACATGACGACGATAAATAAAACATTTTCCCGCAGTTTTATAAATTGGGCATTTTGTCGCTAGTAAATTTAAATTTTAGAATATAGAAAACACTAAAACGTTTATAATAAATTTGTTTATTTAAAAAAAAAATAATAATAATTTGGTCATTATGTCAAGCGATTCTGAATCTGACTGCACTTCGAAGTGGGTTGACAATGGCAATTTCGCAAATGAATGCGAGGAATTTGACAAATTAAAATGTAAGGAGTTTGATTACGTTGCCAAACAACAACATTTCGGAAAAAAGTTAACTCGCGTTAAAGGCAATCGCGGATGCGAGATAGAACAATCGAAAAAAATAAAAGTATGGACCGGGAAACCAAAAAATGAAAACGTCTCAGATTTGGAAGATGAAGAATCATCTTCGGATGAATCGCCAAAAGTTGCAAAAAAAACTCCACAAAAAGGAATCAAAAGAAAATCAAAAAAGCCAATGAGAAGAAAACCAAGTTCTGCTCCTATTAAAAAAATCAACGTCGTGCCAGTTATAACCGAACCAATGACGCAGTCAAAACATCCAAAGATTTATGCATTACAGACGCCGGAGAAAGAGAAAGTTCTCACGACGAAATCTGTTCTTAAACCGATTATCGAGCTGGTAGAAGAATCACCGCCGCAACCAAAAAGCATCGTGACGAAGCCATCTGAAGAACCAAAAGTTACCGCAATTGTTTTGGATAAGTCAACTAAGGAAAATGCTGGCGTGGTAGTTGAATATCCTAAAACTGATCGAGCTATTCCGGTAATTGAAGTGGAGAAAGCCAAAACTAAGACCCGAAATAAGCCAGAGAAAACGGTATTAGTGGCAAAACCAGAAGACCTCACGCAAAACGCTCCTTTAACCGCAGTTGTTTACGATTCCAAAGGTAAAACAAATCTGGTACCGGTTGTAGAACTTCCAGAGGTTGATGAAAACCACATTCCAGTAGTTGAAGTTAAAAAACCGAAAACTAAGACCCTAGTTACTCCTGTTGAACTTGTGGTACAATCAAAAACTAAGAGCCGAGCTACTCCAGTCGAACTTGTGGTACAATCCAATAAAAAAACAAACAGAGCTTCAACTAAAATACCAACAGAATTAATGTATTTGACACCACAAGACTTAACTCGGGAATATGGTCCGGAAAATTTGTCTTTCAGAAAACGGTTACAGCCTGTTAAAAAAGATAAAAATAAAACTAAAGTGTATATTGGTCCCGAAAATATGTCTTTCAGAAAACGGTTACAGCCAGTTAAAAAAGATAAAAAGAAAACTAAAGTGTATATGGGTCCCGAAAATATGTCGTTCAGGAAAAGACTGAAGCCAGTTAAAAAAGATACAAATGTAGGTAAAGTGTATATTGGTCCTGAAAATTTATCTTTACGAAAGCGGCTTCAGCCAGTAAAAACGGTGTTGGTGACCAAACCTGAAGTTCCCAAGCCAAGCGCTCCATTAACCGCGGTGGTTTTGGATTCCGACGATAATGCAAATTTAGTGTCGATAGTAGAATTTCCAAAAACTGAAAAGACAAAGAAAAAAAATATTCCGGTAATTGAAGTTATTGAGGAGCCCAAAACTAAGAAGCGAACTACTCCACTCGAACTTGTAATACAACCAGACAAAAAATCAGTTAACATTTCCCCCGAAATACCAACGAGAGTAATTTCTTTGCAACCATCGCAAGAACTAGTTTCTATTGCGGAAATCGAAAAACCGAAAACAAAATTAAAAACTCCAGTAACAATTGCGGTACAGTCCAACGGTACGTCACCTCAAAAAACTGTAAAATTAGTTTCTTTGAAGTCGCCACCACCGCATCAAGTTCAACTTCGAGAACTTGGTCCAGAAAATTTGTCGCTGCGAAAAAGATTGAAACCGGTGAAAGAGGAAGAAGATGTTGAGAAATTGTATTTCGGACCTGAAAATCTATCGTTTCGAAAACGGCTTCAGCCGGTAAAAACTTTGCTAGTTACAAAACCCAAAACCACAACCAAACAAAAATCTCCGGCTCCAGTCACTCTTGTCGTAGAACCTGAAGCTCCGAAAGCAGATTACGTGACTCTACAAACAGTGCCAGTGGTGAATACGGAAAAACCAAAATCGAAAACTCCCATCACAATTGCCTTACAACCGACTGAAAGTTCGGAAGAAATATCACCTCAAAAATCAGTAAAATTAGTTTCTTTGAAGCCGTCGATACCTCCACCGCCGCCTCTTCCTGCTGCTGAAATTGTCATCGCACCGAGTAATACATCGGCTGAGCAACCTCGAGAACAAACTTTAATAATCGCTCCGGAAAACCTGTCTTTAAGAAAAAGACTTAAAACTGTAGAAAAAGCACCAACGACGAATAAAATTTATTTTGGACCCGACGATCTCGTGTGGCGCGATAGATTGAAACCAACAACAAAAACTGTTACATATTTACCGGTTGCTGGTGCCGATGCCTACGATCAACCAGAGGTCGATACTGTTGTCGTGAACCCAGAAATTGTAGAATTAGAAGAACCAAAACAAACTACCGTATATGCTTTGACGCCGTCTGAAGAAAACGTGTATACTGTAAAACCAGAAAAAGAAAAAACGTACGTTTTAAAAACTAACGAAAAACCTACAACTTCTAATAAGGTTTACTTTGGTCCGGAAGATAAACCTTGGCGAGACAGACTCCAAGCGGGGACTAGAACCAGAAACGTTATTCTGGAGCCTGTAGTTGAGGTCGAGGAAGAACCAGCTGGAGAGAAAACGCGTCGTTCATCGAAAATTACGCGAATGGTGAACAAAGTGAAAAAAGCTGTCGATGCATTGAGAGAAGAAGAAATGGGCACCGCACGGACGATTAAAAAGGCTCCTCATCGAGAAGCACGTGGGGTGAAACCGGCCACCCATTTCGGTCCAGAAATTCGAGATGTGCGGATCGTTCGAAAAAATTAAGATTTTTAATCTATATTTCATTTTAAAATTGTTTGGTTTTCGAAATCATTCACAAAAATTTATATTATATTTGTACTTCAAAATTAAACTAAAACAATTTTTTTGGTTAAAAAAGTTAGAATTTTTGGGTGTTAGAATTAATAAATCATTACGAAAACAGATTAAACTACTACAGTATTCTTTAAAATGTAGGAATGTAATTGAAGATCGAGAACTGAAAAATTTAAATTACAGTACGGCGTAACCGCTATTATGGTCTGGGTTATTTTCTTCAATCATTTTGTTAATGTATTTGAAACTTTCTTTGATCACAGTTAACGTTTCGACGTCGGTCAAAGAAAGTAATCGAAGGCCGACGTCGAATTTGCTCAATTCCTGATTAATGTCCGTTTTCAGCGATTCCACTAAAAGTCTTCGCGCGAGACACTGGTCACACTCTTCCGACATCTCCACTTTTTCCACTCCTCGTTGTTTTGCGCTAAATCTTGAAACTAGACGAATGTGGGGACAAAGCTGAAAACGAATCAAATTATCCAAACAAGAGCAGGCGAATTTGTGCAAACAAACGTCGTCGCTTTCAGCTGCGTCGCAGGGGGGAAGAAAGTTGGTTTTCCAAACGCGAAATTTTTCGTCCTTATTTTCCACCATCAATTTGTCACCGGCGCTCAAACATTCGACTCGCAAAATATTGAAAAATTATTTTCGTGACGTTGACCTTGTTCGGCTAAATAAATACCTCCAGCCAATAATTGGCTGAAATTATTCCTAGCAGACGAAAAGTCTATTATACGGAGACTTTATTAATTGGTGGCAGGTGATAATATTATTCATAATATTACAACTTTAATCTGTTTTTAACGCATAATAATTACTGCAGGTTACCGTAGCGTCCAAGGGAATCGAGTGTGAGATGCAAAATTTCGTGCTACAAACTCCGTCGCTCCAACATCTAGCTGGGGTGAAAATAGTCGCTCATTTGTGGAGTCAACGCCACGTTTTCACCCAAATTGCGGCATCATTTAACGGTCTCATTTATTATAATTACGATCACGACGAAGATTATGTCAAATGGAATAAGATCGAGTTGACGGTGAAGAACCAGGCTTCGGTTCTTCCATTACCTGAAACGTGCAAAAAGGATATGTTGAATTTGATTAAGCCGATGGGAATGGAGATCATCGCTTGGTGTCACTATCATAATATAAACGGTTGTTCATTTCAGTTTTTAGACACCAGTTTACCTCAACAACTGCGTTGGAGTATGCACGGAACTATCGACTACGCGAAAACGGCCGAGTTGATGGTAAACGACGAAAGTTTGGACGTTGAAAACCGCTTCGAAATCGCCTGCCTCAACTGCTTAGAGGATGAAGCTCGGCAGTTGATTAAATTTATATCCAACGATCGACAACACAAGTATATCATGGAGGTGGTACGTGGGCAGATAATGTCTTGTAAGGATCACAGCCTGTTGATGGTCTATTTCCTTTGCACCGTGAGCGGCGATGAAGATTTGTGGAATCGACTTGTTCTAGCTCTGAACTGGCCAGATGGTCAATCAATTAATATATTCTTATTCGTAATTGTTTTATGCAGAGGTCCTCGTGCAACGTGCGAGTATTTCTTTAAAACATTAAGCCGACGAGAAAAAGACCAGCTCGTAGGACTTCGTGGGCATATTCTAGGTCGGATCTGCGATACCGACTCCCTCATCCAGTTTTCTACTTGCGGCTTAATGTATTATTTGTCGCTCATGAGTGAAGAACAACAAGAAGAAATACTTCGAGAGGATACGCTTTTATTATTATTGTGTTTGCTAAGTTGGCCCACGCAATCCTTATTCGAAGAAAAGGCAAAGCGCGTGTGGCAGTTGATGGACGGCAGTGATTGCGTTGAGGTGTTGACCGCTATACTTGGTAAAATGTCGGATGAGTTTAAAGATTACGACTATGCCCGGTTGTTTCGGGAGTTTTGGCGCTTGAGTCCGGCTGAGTATCAACAACATTTTCTTAATGACATTGAGTGTTTGATCAACCTATTCGAGAGCGAACGAAAAGAATTTATTCAATTAGCTTTGAACCGAGCGCCTTGGCATCAGCTACGAGAATTGGTAGACAATAGAATTGATGATATCCAATATGTGATGATGGAAGAGAGCGTAATATCCGACGCAGCGTTGATGGAATGTGCCGAAACAGCTGCGTTGAAAAGCTCCAAAGACCCAGCTAATGAGGAGAAGCGATTGAGGAATGAGTATGTTGGTCGCCTCGTACTCACTCTATTGGAAGCCCGATTCAATTTCAGTATATTTAATTCATTAAATTACGAGTGTACATTTGGTACTAATCAATAATTTTTAATTACTAGGGCTAGACCGTTATAGAAATCGGCTGTTACGGGCAAGTGTAATTGACATAGCTGTTTAACAAATAGGGCTACACCAGATAAAGAAATGCAAGATAAAAGTTGTTTGCGTTGGAAATTAATAAAATTGTAAATTTATATGACTGATGACTGTTACTTAAACCAGATTTACTAAAACTAGTTTAATTTTTTTTTACTTAACCCAAATTAAAGGTTTTCAAATTAAGATTAACTTTTTCTTTCTAATAAAACTAGATTAAGTTTTTTATTTGGCGTAACAAGTTTAAATCGAGCTTAAATTATCTACTAAGTCGAGTCTAACGTTTTTCAATAAAGCGAGTTAAATCTAAACAAACTAAACGAATAAAATTTATTTTGGACCTAGCGATCTCGTCTGGCGCGATAGATTAAAACCAACAAAAAAAAACTGTTACATATTTACCGGTTGCTGGTGCCGATTCCTATGATCAACAGACGATACTATTGTTGTGAACTCGGAAATTGTTGAGTTGGAAATACCAAAACAAACTACCGTATAATATGCTTTGACGCCATTTAAAGAAAACGTGTATTATACGGACGATTAAAAGGGCTCCTCATCGAGAAGCACGTGGGGTGAAACCGGCCACCCATTTCGGTCCAAAAATTCGAGATGTGCGGATCATTCGAAAAAATTAAGATTTGTAATTTATTTCATTTTAAAATTGTTTGGTTTTCGAAATCATTCACAAAATTTATATTACATTTAAATCTACTTCAAAATTAAGCTACTGTAAAACAATTTTTTGGTTAAAAAAGTTAGAATTTATGCTGCTACAATTAATAAATCATTGCGAAACAGATTAAATTACTACAGTATTCGTCTACTACAAGTGTCGGCAATTTTTTTAAATTACATTCTTTAAAATATAGGAATGCAATTGAAGATCGAGAATTGAAAAATTTAAATTACGGCGTAACCGTTATTATTGTCTGGGTTATTTTCTTCCATCATTTTGTTAATGTATTTGAAACTTTCTTTGATCACAGTTAACGTTTCGACGTCGGTCAAAGAAAGTAATTGAAGGCCGCCGTCGAATTTGCTCAATTCCTGATTAATGTCCGTTTTCAGCGATTCCACTAAAACTCTTCGCGCGAGACACTGGTCACACTCTTCCGTCATCTCCACTTTTTCCACTCCTCGTCGTTTTACGCTAAATCTTGAAACTAGACGAATGTGTGGACAAAGCTGAAAACGAATCAAATTATCCAAACAAGAGCAGGAAAATTTGTGCAAACAAACGTCGTCGCATTCAGCTGCGTCGCAGGGGGGAAGAAAGTTGGTTTTCCAAACGCGAAATTTGTCGTCCTTATTTTCCACCATCCATTTGTCACCGGAGCCAGTCAAACATTCGACTCGCAAAATACTTGAAAAATTATTTTCGTGGGGTTGACCTTGTTCGGCTAAACGTGTTTTCAAACACTTTCCCTTAACAAAGTCCAAAATGAAAAGAATTATTAAACTATCGAGGAGCTTACTGTCGCCTACGCATTCTTTCGATAAACGAAAAGCGCACATTTCGAGGTGAATCAATTCAAACTTCCAATCACAATTACGCACTTCCACATCGCGATAACATTTAGCCCACAGTTTCGATTTTGATAGAAGATAAGGCTCAATTTTTAAATAAAACTCGGGCAGCAAATCTTTTATCTAAAAAAACAATTATTAAAAAAAAAAAAATTATTAAATCGTATACTTTTAATAATTATTATACTGACAACCTCTTCTACTTGTTCCTCAAATTTTGCCAACTCTGGAATATCCATTAAGCTTCTCAACATAATATACAATTCGAGTTTATCCTCCGAAGAAATATTTAATTGGCGTACGAGGTTCCTGCATTCGGCGTCAATCAACCAAGAACCTAAATAAAGTTGCTCAGCTTTCACCATGACGCTCTTCCATTGATCGTAAAATTGTTCGCGCAGGCAGATAAATACTCTAGGAGCGATGGTTCCAGATTTTGACTTAATAACCGAAAAAAACTTTGGCGCTATGGTGGCGTAATTTTCACGGTTGGAAACGCAAATGGCACAGGGAACGGATTCCCCGAACGAGTCAATTACATTGACGCACATGATATTGAAATCGGAGACGCCGAGAATTACATCCACGCACACGATCCCGTTCTGCCCAAACTCTTTCAATAGTTTCACTTGAATTGGATTTATAATGATAAATACTTGCTGATAGGTTTTTTTAGCTGAATCGTTACCATCCAAAACTTCCTCGAAATAGAGAGGATTTTCATCTTCCAGCTCTCCTAATTTAGAAATGAGGGATTTCAGCTCATTTCTAGGTCTCAAACTTAGTCTCTCGTGCCAAAATTTATAATTTTCTCTAACATTCTCGAAAGCTCGCTGGTGATTTCGATATTGTTCGGTAGAATCATTACTTTCGATAAAGCATTCACGAGCTAGGTCCATGGCTCCGGTCAAACTCAATTTCGATCGTCTCACGGTTGACGAGAGACTTCGAATGCTGCAAGCCACCGCACCCACGCCTTCACCTACGTGTCTCGTTTGAAATAAAATGGGCAGGTGAGACGCCATGGGGATGGAAACAACCGCATGGGCGTTCGATGAATCGTAAATCGGGCTGGTTGCGAGAGAACTTCGATCGCTGTCATTAACCGATTGAATAGGAAGAGGTTGTTGATCGAGGTTTGAAGTTGAGACCCGAATGTTATGTCCGAAATGACTGGGGAAATATAATACACCCACATCGCCTTTACCTTTGTCATACAACGAAATGCTAGATGGACAATTTGCCTGTACGAAAATGCCGTCGCCGATTTGACGCATTTCTCCCGACGCACATCGAAAATGCAATATTTTGATTCCTTCTAAAAAGAATTTCGTACGTTAAAATCGTTAATTCAGAAAAGAAAATTGGCAAAAAAATGAACTTTTCGTAATGAAGTCTCTGATTATTTTATAACACACTCCAATGTCATTTTCGAGTTTTTCTTGCCACAATTTGTAATCTATAAAATTAAAGAAATGTACACAGAAACGAGAACAAAATTTTCGAACAACGTCTATGTGCGTGTATGTACTGACTTTGGAAGCTGGTAAAAGTATGGCGTTGACACTCGTTCACTGTAATTTCGTGAATGTGCGTTAAATGACGGCGTAGTTCTACGTCCGAGAGCAGTTTTTTCGCACATCCCTCAAACGGACAAAGGCGAGTAATTTTTCGTTTCCTATTTTTCTCTCTGACATTTGGTGGTTGTATTTCTAATTCATTCCTGAATGGAAAAAAAAATTCAAAGATAAAAAGACCGATTAGATCATTAGAGCCGATTACTGTATTATGCCAACATTATTAATACGGTACACCGTACACAAATCAACTCAAATGTTGAATTCGGAAATTTGACAGCAAAATTCATTGATAAAAGTGTATACGTGTTTTAGACGACGACCATTGTAAATAAAAGGCAGATCCATGTAACTAGGAATTCAGTCATAGTTCAGCATTCTCATTTGACAGCTAATTAGTATACTGTAGATAGGCATTTAAAAAATCTCACTTGAAATTGTCCATTTTTGTACTGTAGTAGTTTCAGCGCTGGTACTTTACTCGGTAGTTGACTTGACAAATTTATCACCCACGGTATACGCCGTACTCATTCGAACTTGACGGTGGCCGTCGCGTGTTTTGCGAGAATAATATTCAGAAGGAGGTTTTTTTACATGAGCTTACAGTGCAAAGCTTTATCCTACCGAAATGTATTCGTGTTTTCTTTAGCAAATTTATGAATTAAAAGTGTTTTAGCTAGACAGATTTATTAAGAAAAGTTGTGAGATTACATCTCACAGAAGAGAAAACACTTTTAAAATAATTGCCGAACAATTATTTATAAAGTTATTTAGATTTGAAATTGCCTAACTACGGGACAATAATCGTCAAACTGCGGGCCGCATGCTCTTTTACACAGTAGAGGAGTAGAATAACACGTTGTCATCAATTTTACGAACCGTATCTCAATTTGTTTATAAAATTATTATTCGTTTTATGACTACCAATGCGTTTTAAGGTCATTAAAGTGTATTGAATAGATGGAACAAAATGCAGTAATTTTGAATTTTTGGCGGAAGATGTTCACATCTCGGACACACGGTATTTCTGAACAATTAGGCCTACTGTATTATTATTATTGTAAAAAGTTTTTAAAAAGAATTAACTTTACTGGTTAGATTTTTATTTTTTTTTTGCAAACTTTGCTGTTAAATACAGAATATTGTTATTTTTTGTTTTGAAATTTATTTAAATGTAAAATCGATTCGGTTTACTGCACTTTTTTCTTTTTTTTTTAAAAAAAAAATTATTTGCGCTCAAATAAATTCTTAAAAATCTTGCAGTTTTTTTAGATTTTCGTAGCAAGCTTGTAGGGTAAATAAAAGCCTTCTTTCAATCGTTAATTTTTGCCTTAACAGAGTTGAATTATTCCAGTTGAAACTCTGCACCGAATTGCCCTACTGACTCTTACAACATAAACAAAACAGCCGAGACGTGTACACGGCCCGGGTGGGCTATTAAACAAAATAAAAAAGAAATGCAGTAACTAATCACTCGCGAAAAGAGTGAATGTCAAACTCAATCGAAAAAAAAATTGACCTTAGAAAAGTTATATCATTCTAAACCAAAGAAACTTTTTTTTTTACATTCCTTTCCCTTTCGCATCAAGTTTTTACATGTACATAAACTCATTCGAATCCTTTCGAGCACATAACTAACGTCAAACACGTGTTCAAATTTTTTTTTTTCTTCCCCGTCATTTTGTCAACAGTAGTAATTCACAAAACTAATTACCCATCGCTATCGTTCATCTTTTCAAAGTGTGGAAAACGGTATCATTTTACAGGGTAATAAAAACCACTGCATACTGCAGCAATGAAAGGAATAAAAAATTTTATTAATTTTTTTATTATTTTTAAATCCCTTCGAATGACGCTTTTGATTCATAAGAAAAAAATTCAACCTTTGAATACTTCGCAACTTTAGCTACTTTCTTTTCACTTTTCACGTGTTCGCACTTTCTTTTAAAAGAAAAACACCTGTAGAGAGCTATCAAAAAATTGTTTAATCTACTGTATATTATTTAATTTTTACATTTTATTTTGAAGCCTCAAAAATGGCTAAATTTTGACCCGATTTTTAAGAAAAACAAAACTTTAAACGTTTGCACAATATTATACCGATCGGTAGCCACAAATATTTTGATGTTTTACACTTCAAAAGTCAAAACCGAGTGGCTTTATTGTGCAATTAAACTTTGAGCTTTAGACTATTTTTTGTTTACCGAAAGAATAAATATTTTTGTAATGAACTGCGCTACTGTATAATATTATAAAATTAGGATAATAATAATTATCAAACTACAACAGTAGTTTAAAACATTTAATTGGATTAATTCTTGTCCGAATTATTATTATTATTATTATTTTTTTTTTTTGCTTTTGACAGTTGCGCTTCGAAAAGAAATAATTACGGGTATCAAAAAAAAAAAAGTTATTTAAATCATTGCTTATGAAACTTGCTTTATTCTACTTAAAATTAAAAATATAAATGGCTAAATGATCTACAGTACTACATTATTTTAATAAAGGTTAACATTAAAAGCAAGTTTATGGTTTCTTAACTTGTCCGATGGTATAAGGCACACCCTTGAGGTCAATCTCCCCATGATGCTTGTAGACGTCCCTTTCGGTGTTGCATCTTTCCACTCGATCCTCGATATAGCTAGCTGGCACCTTCACGTAATGCGTATGTTTATCCAACGTAGCCGGGTTGGTAGTCGAGTAACGGTTGTTTTCCACGATCTGCTCCCGTCCAGCGCTCGGCGGCACGCGGGTTACGTAGGTCCCTGGGCCGAAGTGAGCGTAGCGAGAGTTTGGGTCCGACTCTCGGATCACTCCTTCGCGCCGAATAGATTGCGCATTCTCCCCGCTCGTATAATGGTAATAGTTACCACCGTTACCTTTCGACATGGTTCGCTAAAAAAAACACCTGATTAGTAAAAATTAGTTTTAAAAATCTATTTGGGCTTACTATCAATAATTCCGCTCGAGAAAGTAATCTGCAGCCTTGCGCCAACGCTTCAACTGGGATGTCGTTCGTAAATGATTATGGTAATGAAAATACAGCCGCTTTTCCCACCGAATCGGAGCTTTTTATACTCGCTGCTGTACACGTCATCGCGAATTTATTTTTGCCCTCAAAATTAAAGGGATCCGAACGGTGAGTGGGTGTTAGAAAATGGGTACGGGGGGTTGGGAGGAAAGAATGGAGAAAGTTTGACCCTGCCCCGCCGCTCACTCGCATTTACCAAGGTTATGTGCTTCAATGTTTCTAAATATTATTAGCTAAAATCTTAATTAAATAACTTTCAAAAATATTTTTTATTTTTTGCATTCAAATAGCTATTTTCGGTATTATTTCAGCCATTTAAAATGTAAACAAAAATTTAACGATTATTTTTTTTTATGAATTTTTTTTTAAATTTTGCATTTTTATACTGTAAATGTCCAGTAGTTTCTACTGTATTTTAAAGTTAGTTGTATCGAAAATGAAAAATTAAAAAATCGTATGTTTTAATACCGGTTTGGGCTACATAAAATATTGGCAATAATTATTATTTAGTACAATTAATACTCTTGTTTTTGAAAAAAATAATTTAAAATACCGTTAATATAAAATAACTTATTTTTATGTGAATATTTAAATACGTGCGCAGTAGTTTATAACTTTCGGAAAATTAAATGTGTCCTTTTGATCAGAGTTTAACAATAATATTCCGAATAAGCATCATATTATTATTCTAATTATGTTACGGAAATGGGAAGAGGGATGTTTTAAAATAGAAAAAAAAAAAACTTCGTAAAATCATTGTCAAGCCGTCAAATTAATAAAAATTGAAATGGAGACAAGATATAGTAAATCAGTGAAAAGTCATGTTTTCGCTTATTTTCAATGGTATTTACCATGCTAAATGGTGAGGAAAGTAGAGTAACTTTTCGTAGAATCGTTGACCCCCTACATCTCTCTTTTCAACACCTCTTTTGAAAAGCAGATCGAGTTAACAAAATACAGTACATGTGTTCCTATTATATTGGTCCTTGTATCTCTCTTCCTTCTATAACCGACCTTTTTCGGCAAAGTCAATGTGACTTGTTGTAGCTTTGAAAGAATCCAGCTTGTTGCATGTAATGACCTAGCGGTATTTTTTTTTTTTTGGTCTTGACGTTTCTCTATTCCGGTTTGCTCTATCCAGCCAATTCTTACAACGAAGTCGTCCTAAATTTTATTACTTTATTGCATTTTCTGAAAATTCAAACTTCTTACACTGTAGCCTACATGTAGCTGCTCTTCGGTAAAATTATTTAAAATAATGGTCTATAAAATAATTTTCACTTACCGTATCTGATTATTAATATTAATCGACTTCTCGTTAAAATGCAGCAGCATAATATTAAGAACCATTTTATAAACAACACAATTAAAAGTATTATTATTAATTAAATGAGTCTTTTATTATTATTATTGCGTTGACGAAAACGGACTGTAGGAAAAACATTTACTTTTATGAATAAAAATTTAACAAATTTTAAATCCCGGCAAAAGAAAAAGCCCGGTCATTCCGCAAATTACTTATTCCGGCACTTCGTCAACAAATCCCGTAACATAGTTATTGCAACGCGTACACAGCACCCAGCCCTTCACTATAAAAGTTTCGTGGCCTAATTTATCGTAAATTTTATTTACGTCTCCCAATAAATCCTCCACTCTAAAAGCGATGAACGCTTCCGTTTTTTCATATGAACCACGAAACCTAATAGCCGAGTGCTTATGGTAATTGTTGAACATGATTTTACGGCGTCCCACTTCCGGTCCGAGAGTTGTTAGGTACACTCCCGCTCCGCCTATTTCCCCACGCTTCGTGTCCCGCAGTCTGGTGAATTTCGAAGCACTTTTCCGTAATATTTTTCAAGGCTTTTTTGGTAGTGTAATGGAAGAGCCACTGTCGAGAACTACCGTAGTTTTTTTAAAAAAATTCGATTTTAAGCTTACTGTAACTATAAAAATAATAATCAGGCTAATAATAATAGATAGACTGACCTGTGCTTCCTCGCTTCCGGGTCGTAGACTTGAAAAGGAATATTATTAAAGCCGGGCGTCATCTAAACCAGCTAATCGCAAAATACAAAATTAATGTAAATAAAGTCGCACAGCCGATCTCGATGCACAGGTCCAAGCGACTCACCAGTACTGCAAGTACGGTAGTAAAATGTTTGCAAAGGTAGAAGCGTAGGTAGAAGGCTTCTTCCAAAGAAAAATAATCTACATAACTGTATTTTATTGGTTCTTCGAGGCCGCTTGATGACGTTGGCTAGCAGTTATCCCCTCCTACAGATTTTACTTTAGTTTTGAAAACTTTCTTGAAACATTTGCATCATTACATGGCCGTAAGAATTATTATTTGAAACGCAAAAAAATATTGTTTAATACAGCACCATCCTCTACCGGTAGGCAATAAAAATCGAAAATAATAATAAAAAAAAAGTTTAAAAACTTAATTACCGAACATTAAAATAATACCGGTATTTATTGTCATTATACCGGCATTCAATTATACCAGTACTGTATTTTTTTTTTTTTATGTTATTTACTTTTTCCACAATTATCCAGTTTTCAAAAACACTTCAATACAGTAACTTTTTTCGAAGGAAAATGTGAATTTAGGAAAGTGCGATATTGAATTACATGAATTCATTCTTCCATTTGAATGGTCCTTTCGCAAACGATTTTCGGCTAATTCGCCTAAGAAGAAAAAGACGCACTTGGGTTTAATTAGCGCCCACTCCGTGAACACAGATGGTCCGTTGATAACGACACTTTCTTCAATCGTTTCATCTCCCTCCCTTTCTCTTTCTTCAGTTTTCATCTACTTAACGGAAGGGCGTTTTTGTCAATTACGTTACAAGGATACTTTTCAAAGAGGGTTTGAGCTAACACATTTTTACACGTCATCTCAACTTACAAAATCATTTTCCCCCATGCTCTTACATTTTCAATTCTCTGGTTCACCCTACGCCCCCCGATCGATCGTTAAACAGGGGTTAAACGAAAGTTAGGCGAGAGGAAAGGAATTTTGCACTGGCGTTTCAACACCATTACAATTTACAATGATACTTATTTTGACCCTACACAATTTAGTTAGAAGAGGGAAGGAAACATAAATCTTTGAAAAGGCATCAACAGTTGTTTTGACATTTCACTTCTTGAAAACGAAAAGGGGAGGGGGAAGGATACTATTACAAATTTATTCTTTATCAATAGAAATGATTTGCCTAAAATAATGCAAAAAGATCTTAAAATTTAACAAAATGAAACTAAGCTTGCAATTTAAGAAAAAAAATATTTATTTCATATTATTACATTCGACAATGCTGTATTTATCTATTTTCTATAAGCTATAAACAAAATAAATCTTTCAAGAAACATGCACATAAATTACATTTTAATAACTCGACCGGTTACGTACTTGTTACACTTGGTGCACACCATCCAATCCTTAGCAATGTACACGTCTCTACCTGGGGTATTTTCCACTCGCTCCACTTTCCCTAAAAGATCCTCCACTCTGAAAGCGATAAACGCCTGCGTTTTGCCAAACAAAGTATGCGATTTCTTCCAATTTGTGCGATAATTGTTGAACGTAAGTTGGCGGCGCCCAACTTCTGGTCCGATCGACGTCATGTAAACTCCTTCCCCGTGATGAGCCCACGGCGAATCTTCCCTCGTCGGATGTATCTGATAGCAAGCCTCCGTCATATGTTTTATGGATTCTTCGGTAGAGTAATGAAAAAGCCATAATTCGGAACTATTCAAAAAAAAAAATTTAAGTTTCTACTTTAAAATTCTGATTAATATGCTGTAATAAAAATTAATAAAACCTGAGCTGCCTGGCCGCCGGATTGTAAATTGGATCATCGGCGTCACGGAAGAAATTGGAAGACCCAGCAGATATATTATTCATTTCTAGTGTATGAGCAATCGTAAAATAAATAGGATAAAACGGCCTTCAAAATTTAAAAGACGCAAAAAAAAAAATAATAAATACCTAAATTATGAATGTATTAAACAAGATGAGCTGTGCGAGGCTATGGCTGTGCACAACTCTTCAACGTGAAGAAGCAAAACTAAATGACGTTACACTATACTGTAGTACGGTATTTATTTGTGGATTGGCTGATCATTGCCCAAAAAAGAGCAGAAAAATGCTAAATCAAACCTAGAACAGAACCCCTATCGGTAGATTTGGAGGCGTTGCTCCACGAGTAAAAAATGCCCAAAGACAAAGCGAAAATTAGGGATTAAATTGCACACGGAAATTCGTTGAAGTATTTTTAAAGCCCAGGCATATATTGGATACAATAAATTTATTTTAGGGAACTTTGATCATTTTGTCTTTGAAAAAGTTTCGCATCTTTGAAGAAGGGGAAAAGGTCGTGGGAGTAATTACATTTCAAACAGTTTTTTTTTTCTTTCCAACAAATGGTTTTATCTCCCTATTTTTTTTTCTGTACTCTATGGAAATGTACTTTTCTAACTTATTGCACAAACATTTATTATGTAGGTTATTTTAAAAATTTCAAAGCAGTTAAAGTTAATCACGTGAATAAATTTCTTTAATATTTTTTATTAGCTGCAAATTTTATTACCATAATAGGACGTTAAAAATTAGATCAAAATAAAATGTTAGGAATAAATTACCGTAATTGTGCGCATAAATAGTCAATTAATCAGTATTTAGAAATAATTAATCATCACCAATATGGCAATATATTACCGTGAATATTTAGAATGAAGATGAGATTCTCGGTTGAGCGGAGACTTACGTAATCCACCTCACTTTTCCAACCGATATCCCGCACCACTCGCGTCCACTTCGGCTCATTCAGTCGGGAGAGTTGACCCATGACACGAGGAATTACGCTGTCACTAAAATTCAACGTTTAACTTGATGTCATTAGATAAGCGGGTGCCAAATTGTGGTAGTAAAATGTAATGCATAGAGATGCCTCGCGCTGATCCAAAGCCACGCGCATGGCTTTCCAAAATTAATGTTATCAAAACTATCGAGTTACTTCCGAGAAAGTGGGGAAGGCGTACTCACGAGTGACAGCAAAAAATCAGCGTAATGCAAAAACAATTATTATTACTGTAAATGTACATGATGTACTTTGGTTTTTTGCTGCCAAGCGTGAAGGCCATGCTCGCTCTTTACAAAGTTCGACGACTTCGATCAAGTTTGATTTACAATAATACAATATTTATTTCAAATGAAATTTACAATAATTATTATTGTAAAATTTAGATTGAATTATACAGTACCTACTGCATTTTATTTTCGTTACCAGTAATTAAAAAAAAAATGATAACTTAAATCTATTAAAGTTTATGTTTTAAACTTTCGAAAAAATTTTATTAAACGAGATTTTAAGCGCATTAAATTAATGTTTACTTTTTATGTTTACAAAGTGCAATAAACTTAAAATACCATAAAATTAAATTGTTATCTTTCCACTGAATACCAAAGCACCAGAAAATGCACCAATAATATATTCTCTTGAAATGCTTAAAAAAATGTATGACTGGTATCTAATAAAACTTTAAATTAAATGAACATAGTTACCGTATAAATTGCGCAAAAATTAAATCGAATAAATCAAAAACTATAACTATTAATTACATTTTATTTTTTGATTATTTTAAAAACTGACCTCGGACATAATTTACGGCACCCGACCTGTTATGTGAGGAGTGCGTCGAATGCAAATTCCGTTTGGGACCAGGTAGATGTCTCGATCGACGCTATTCACTTTCACTATTTCGGTTTTAATGTCCTCGGTCCGAAACGCGTAGTACCACTCGGTTCTGGCCCATAAACTCGGGGCTTCATTTCTACTCGTTCCGTAGTTGTTGTATAAAATGGCATCTCTTCCCACCTCCGGTCTCAAAGAAGTGAGATATACCGTTGGATACATTCCGCATTGGAACCATTGCGAATTTACTTGGCTACTGCCGACATAACCGGGTTTTTCAATTAAGTTGAGTACTGCTTCGGCAGAAGTGTAATGAAACAACCACCTTTTTCCTGGTAAATAAGTACCGTATAGCCTATACGTGAAAAAATTTTACATTAGCAAAGCGCAGGATTTGAATGAAAAACTAAACTCACGGTTGCATTTCGCAGAATTTGTTTTTACTTTAAATTAGGATTTAAATTGAACAATTTGCCGCTCCCAGAAAGCACCGAGTGGCTTTCCCAAGACTCTTTTAAATAGCTCAAAATATGGGTTGGTCCGCACATGCAAAGTACAGTATAATATTTCTTTCCTGTTAACCAATTCTTTCGGGATCTCGATTTTTTTTGATGTTGTTTCTTTCGTTCTTTTTTGATTGGCTAATGGAATGGCAACTTGTTAAGACGTACAGTATTATATGTCCAGCATAATATGAGGCGTTGGGTATATTCGTCACCATTTTTAAAGAGGAAAGGAAACATAAATCTGAAATAATGTACCAGCGGTTGTTTTGACAAGTGAGGGAGGAAAAAAAAGCAATGGAATTTATCAACAGAAATACTGTAGCACGTAAAAACATTCTATTACAATCCGTGCATTGCATTTTTGACACCGCTATTTAAAATCGTCCTTTTAATAACAAGAACAAAATCATTATGCCGTTAGTCATAAATAATTTCTTATAAACATAAAAAAAAAAATATTCGATATTCGGTAATACAGTACCAAGTGTTTTCTTTCTTCAACTTCGTTTCTAACCTCCCTTCGCGTTAGAAATCTGACAAGTTGATGTTCTACAATATTAACGCTAATAGTCTACCATAGACTTTTTTTAAAAAAAAAAAATGTGTCACTGCTACGTGATAAAATTTGAAATTGAATGAACACACCGTATAAATTCAGTTGCACAAAATTAAATCGAATAAATCAATAACTACAGTAAGTTATTAATTACATTTTATTTTTTAATGTACTGTATTTGAAAAATAAAATGTATAATTTTGTAATAATAATTTGTCTTGACTTCCGACATAGGCTAATAATAATAAAATAGTTATTTACGGCACCCGCCCTGTTATGTGAGGAGTGCATTGAATACAAATTCCGTTTGGAACCAGGTAAATCTCTCGCCGATCGTCATTCACTTTCACTATTTCGGTCTTGAGGTCCTCGGTGCGAAACGCGTAGTAGCACTCGGTTCTGGCCCATAAATTTGGGGCTTCATGTCTGTTCGTTCTATAGTTGTTGTATAAAATCGCATCTCTGCCCTCGTATGGTCCTACAGACGTCAGATACACTCCGTATTGTAACCATGGAGATGCCAAATTGATTTCCCTTAGATAACCCGGTGTTTCAATTAGATTGAGCACGACTTCGGCAGAAGTGTAGTGAAACAAAAACATTTTCCTGATAAATGAAGAAATTTTACATTAGCGCAAGTATAGCGCAAGTGCAGATTTTGAAAAAAAGAAAGAAAATAACCTCACGTTAACTTCACCGTCACAGAAAACACCGCGTGAATTTTCCCCGAGACCCTTTAAAAAACTAACATAAAACAAATTCTAAGAAAATATAGGTGGGACAACACGGTATTATATTTCTCTCGCTTTTTCGTTTTTTTTTTTTTTTTGATTGGTTAATGGAATGGCAAGTTGTTGAGATGTGTCGATTTTCAAAGCGGAAAAGGAAACATAAACCTGAAAGTAACGTACCAACAGTTTATTTTGACAAGTGGGGATAAAAAAAACATTATTTACCAACCGAAGTACAGTAAAAATATTCTATAATACCCGGTACAGCATTTTTGATATTTTTATATTACGGTACGGTATAATGGTATATCAATAATTTTGGGTTGGAAATGTTAATTTATTAAATTCTCTCAATGAGGGCAGCTTTCAATAAAAAAATAAAAAAAAAACCCCCGTGTTAAAAAGTTCTTTATTTTGTTGAGTTACCAACGTCTCCTCCTATTTTGATGTAGGAGGCGTTGCTAAAACTCGCACATGTTACGTCTTTTGATTAACTGAACTGATTCTCCAAACTCTTGGCCAAACTGGACCTTATCGGTTGAATAAAATCTTCGCAAATATTTTTATAATATTTCTTTTTAAAATTAATGGTGAAAATTTTTTTTATATACCAGTAAATATATTTCTATTTATTTTAATAATACCGGTACCGATTAAATGTTTTTTTTTAGATGGCTGATGACGGGAAATTGCGCGAGCTGGCTGATAAAGCGTGTCGTCAGGCGGAGACAGACATCTGGCGGGCATTGGCTGCCCAGAGAGCGGCAGCCCGAGAAAATACACCGACTAAGGACACGACCGAACCTGAGCCTTCAACATCGTTAGGTCACTCGGGTGGAAATGGGAACAGCAACATCGCATCAAGAAAAAGGGGGGAATCGAGGCGCAAGTAAACGATTTAGGAATAACTGCAATACTCAATCTAGCAATAATTTTTGTTTAAATATTTGATTTTCATTAAGTTTTGGCATTGAGCCATATAAATAGGTCTAAACCTGATCATAAAAATAAATAAATAAATACACTGTACCGTAGTCTCAAAATAATATTGCATGCTAGACAATAAAAAACAAAGTTATGGGGAATTTGTGTGTTTTTAATTTTATATGCGCAATTACTTAAAGTGGAATTAAAATTTTTAGTTCTATATGACCAAGTACCTTAACAATAAAAAAAATTAAATCTAGAAATTATAATAATACTGTATTAAATATAAAGATTTTTCTGGTTAAAGTTTATTTCAGCGCTAAGTCGATCGCCCTTACGTCATCGCATACATTAGACTTTATCAAATAAATAAGGAAAATTATTTAAGTTTTTGATTAATTTACAATGTACGGTATTTATAAATTTTTATTAGCTACCGTAGGAAAATTAATATTGTAGCTTCTGAATGAACTTCTGACAAAAGTAAAAGCCTACATGACAGTATTGTACCGCTATGACTGTACATGGTAACATACGGTACTTTTTTTATTTTATTTTATATGAAGTCTGTAGCCTACAGTAAACAATAATTTTGTACGGTACACGTACTTCGTTGAATAAGGGATAAGTGTAAGCTTAAGCCTTTTTGAAAACGTTTTACACTTACTGCATTGTGCAGTAGTAGGCTATACTTTTTTTCACTTATTATTTCACAGCATCATAAACAAACTCAAAAATCTAAAATTAAATTTAATTTAATTTGGTATTGCGCATCGGGCCTTTATGAGAATAAAATGTAGGAATTGAAAATTAATGGAAAAATTACAGTTGTACATTTATACCGTATATTATTACTGTATAAATATTTTTTTTTATCGATTTCGCCTTATTTCACTATCAAATATTAAAATCTATTCGCTGAGATTTTACATTGCGTTCAATTAGGTTAATCATAGTTAAAGGAAAAAGTAAAACAATTGGAAGCAGATATGCGGACGGGAGAACGATAATAAAAAAAACAAAATTGAAGATAAATTATTAATAACATTTTACCTTTTATAATATCTTGATGTGACTACTGTTAGTCCTACATGTATGTACATGTAATTATATTTGAATAGATTTTTAAGAGTCGAAACCGTTTGATAAATTTTCCAAGTTTTAAAAATGTCATTACATGTAGCCTACTGTACTGTATTTATTTAAAATAACCGCACACATAATTTTTTTTAAAAGAAGACCTACGTTGCTTTCGATCCCTTAAATTATTTCGATGTTTGGTCATTCGCCGACTCAAAAGACAAGTTTCGAAGAAGGAGATAGAACTTTGGAACACAGATGGCCTATTGAACTACAGTATTATGCCGAATACTTTTATCTCCCCCTCTCTCGTGTTGCCTACGCACCCCACTGTAAGCTTGCTTCCTCAAAACTTCACACTAAACCTCTTGTCTGTAATAAAATTAAATGAAACTGCCAGTCAAATTAATTCAAAGGTTCTGAAGCCTATTCAATAAAATAATATTTACTATTATAAAAACATTTAAACTAAAAAAATAAAACAAATGAGCAATCAAAATACTCGTACAATAAACACTTTCAAAATAATAATAAAAACTTGCACTACTGCATACTGTAGTTCAAAGCAATTTTGAATTCTTAATAGTAATTATTGTTTTAAAACTACAGTGTAAATAATTTTGTATGGATGGGAATTATTATTAAAAACTACAAAACTTTTAAAATCTTTTTCAAAATCCGGAAATTTCAAATCTTACTCCATGCGTACACCAAATTTAATTTTAAATTTAATTATTTGTTATTACAGTATCTTCATGATCATACGAATAAAATTCCTATTGTAATTAAAAAACAATGGGTAATTGAAAGTAAAATTTTTATGTTTGATTGATTGTGACCTTCAATGCCTTATGAAAAAATTTCTCACTTACATAGATCTTTTTACAATAAGATATTATTCGGCCAGCATTGAAGCGATAAAGATTTCATTGAGACAGGAGGTTTGAACAGTCAGAGAGCAAAAATGCTATGACGTCATAGCCTGCACAAACACTGAAAAAGTCATTAAATTTTATTGCTATTTCTCTCCTCCCTTGTACATGGCTACAGTACGTACTGTACAAACGAGGTCTGTTTTATAACGCTGTTTTGATGCTGTGGGAATAATTATTATTACCACACTTTAACCATTAGAGATCTTCCAATAATAAATTACGTCAACCAAATAGATGAGTTTGAAAACGTTTTGACAGTACAATGTAATGATGATGATAAATGAGAAGGAGGAAAAGATGGTGGGAGGAGTGCGTCATTTGATCATTTTGTCTTTACAAAAATTAATAAAAACGAAACAGTTACGAAGGACGGAAGTTGGAATGTGCTTTATTTTTTCTTTTTTCAAGTTTTTGTAAAACAATTCAATGATAAACAATATAGTTCTCGGGAGAAACAATACGGAAATGTCTATCAAAAAAAAAAATAAATAAATAAATAATAATAATAATGATGAAATAAATTTTAAATTCAATATCTGAATATTATTCAAACCTGGCGAATTTTTGGGGAAAGCAAATCGAAACCCAATCCTTGCAGGTAAATGTTTTAAAGCTATTCACCTGGAGCCAATGAATGCCATCAGTCGACATTTCTAACATTAAAAACAATGCAGGGCTAAAAATAAATAAATAAATCAGTATAGTAGCGTTAAAAATGAGCCTGCAATTTTAGATACTTTACTTCAATTGAAACCTATTTTGCCGGACTTTGATGTAGTTTATAGCAAACGATTTTCCAGAAGAAATCATAAACGGAAATAAATCTTGTATTTTATTTAACTCGTATTCCGTTTCCACTTCTAAACGTGCTCCGAACTTGGAATGCACCGTTTTATTATTAATAGCTAGAAATTTCATCATTAAATAAGCGCCGGTATTCTTATTAATAATTATTAGCACAATTTTTAAGGATTAAAATATTACTTAAATATCCCCGATATTTGACGCCTAAGCGGATGTCTTTGACTCCCCGCTTATAAAGTAAACGTCGTTTCAGGACTTTAAAAATATCAGCTTCCGGAAACAGTTTTGCCGGCAAAACTTCATTAACTAAGTCTTCGAAAGCGATGAAGGATAATCTAACTTCCGACAAAATATCTTGAATTTCGTCAGCAGTTAATAATTGTTTATTATTTTCGATCCATCTTTTAACAGCTCGAAAAATATTCACTTCATTGACAAGAAACGTACTTCTTTTGAGAATTTTTTTAAGAAGATGCTATTTTTAGAAAATTATTTCTTTAATATATTTTTTTGTAATTAAAAAAAAAAAAAAATTGAGGTAAATACTTAACCGTAGGTAATGTGGCAAATACGTCATCGATTTGATGTTGTGCATGGTAATCAATGAATTTGAAGCAAGTATTTTGCAGACATTTTATTTGATAAAATATTGCCGTTTCGAAAATGAAACAAATATTTGACATGTCGACGATCTCTTCCAGATATTCGCACACAGCGCGTTCTAAACTCGTAAACATGAAGAGATTGGCAAGGTGAAGAACATCTAAAACTATTTCTAGCTGAAATTTATAATTAACAAAAAAAAAATAAAATAACCCAATTAATTAAAAAATTGAATAAATTTACTTGGAGGCTAGTTAAGTCTATTCTACTCGTGTAGATGTAATTTAAAAGCAGCTCGAAAGTCAGCGCAGAAATTTCTTTAATTTCGATTTTTGCCTGACGAGATTCCTCCAAATTTCCATAGAGAAGCGCTCTACATAAAAATTCTTGATTTAAATTTTTTATTCATTAAAAAAAGAATTTGTAGAACTTACTTGAAATATTCGCTTCGAGAAGCCAAAATTATTTTATGGCAGTTAAAGTGTTTGGAGTCCACGATTAAAGTAACATCACTCATTTCCCGATTTAAAAATTGAGCTCCGATATTTTGAAGTAAATCCTCCGCGTGATAAACATCACCTTTTGAACGACTCTCCACATTTTCCGCACGTATTACGTGTAATTTATCCATTGAAATTATTTTTTTTTTTTTTAGTGAGAAGTTGAATGTTTGGAGAAAAAGGCGAGAGTTACCGGCAAATACTGATTACAAATTCACAATGCCCCCCTATCTCCCTGGCACATGCATTGTATAGAAATGGAGGTTGACTTTTCCTTAAAGCACCGCCCACGCTACTTGTACTCAACAGTTTCTTGAAAAACTTTTTTTTTTTTTTGACTGCAAATTAAATTTTCTTGGGACATCTTTCGAAAATCGGTTGTTGACAGAATTTTTTTTTTATTACGGTAACGATGTAAAATGCACATGTGTCTAAAATAAGAGAAGTGAGGAAAATACTATAATACTGTAGTTTCCTTCTCTTTTCTTTGATAATATTTTTAAAATTTAGCTGACCTCGACCGCACAACTGTAATTTTGAAAAGGAATTCATTTAGTCTACATTTTATTTTTTTAAAAAAAAGTTTTTCTCAAAGTGCCGTATCGATAATTTTAATGTACCGACTAGCACCGTAATGTTATTGTGTAATACTGTATGAGAAATGATAATTTTAAAGCATGCAATTCTTTTTTTTTTATTTTTTTTAACGATGTTTACATTCGGTAAAAAAAAAAAAAAAACAACTGAGAGGTCGACTAGCGTGCTGTATAGTGGCAACGGGCGGTCCAACTCAACCACATCTTTGCTTACATTATACATGTATAATATTTATTGCTGAAGCAGCTCAACAACTATGATTCATCAAATGTTTACTAATTAAAGCATAGAAGCGCTAACGCCAAAATGTTTTCAACATTATTGTTTATACTGTATATTTGGAATGTAGCGCAGAAAGAGGTTGAAGCTAGTTATAATTATGTTGGTCAAAACATGTGAATTTAATAAATAAATGCTCAATTTATTTAAATTTCGTGATGTGTGCTATTATTGTTAAGATGTTTTTGATTTTTAATCTCAACCATTAACATAATTATTATTATGTTGGAATTTTAAAAGCTCTTCTAAACTTAATAATAACATTTAACGTGCGCAATTTGTAATACGCCGGATGAAAGAAAAATATATAAAAAAAAAAAAATAATAACAAATACAGTAACTGAAATTTGAATAAGGTAGGGTTTAAATAGCCGCGCAGTGCAGGGTCTTATTTCTGTCAAATTCGCAAATCATTGAAAGCCATTCTGATCACGTGCTTTCACGTGGCATCAGAATTGGGGTTTTGACCACATTTGGTTCCTCAATACCTGTCAATTTCAATTATTCACATTCGCATAATAATATTCTTACTGCTTGTAGCTTACTGCATCGCATATTGTTTTCAAAAAATCTTTCAAGGTAGTTTCAAAAATATTTGTGCGTTTTTGTACTTAATAACATATGAATGCGAAATATTTTCTCAGATGTTTTCAGATTGGAAATGGTACGAACTCGCTGGGAAAAATTTGGACAAAGTATGTCGTCAGGCGGAAGCGGATGCTGCCAGCCGGCGAGAAGCAGAGCAAGTGGCAGCTCAAGCTTCGTCGGCCAAGGACGGGGGAAACACGGCCAAATCAAATGCTTCGACGTCGGGCTCAAAAGGGGACGCGAATCGCAAGTAAACGATTAATGAATTACGGTACAATGTAGCCTACACGTACTGAATTGTTATTGATGGAGAATAAAAAAAAGTTGTGAAATGTAAACAAAAGTTGTTTTTTTTGACGCACCATCAGAAATTTTGTTTTGACATCAAAATATTTTTTTAAATAATTTTTTAAAAAAAAATACTCCGAGTATATTAATATTATGTGTAAGCAATAATTAAATTATAAAACATACAAGTAAATTTTCTTCCAAAGGTAGAATAATAAAGCTTTTGAAATGCAAAAAATGTTTTGTTTTACCAAGATTTGAAATATTAAACAAGCGATAACGATAATTTCTTTTAGCTGGTAAGTGGGGTTGAATTTTGACCTGTTCAAAAATAATAAATTATCACTCGTGAAGATAGAAAAAAATGCAATGACGTTATAGTCAACTATTTATCTCAAAAATCTAGCGTAGAAAACAAGGTAAAAACAAAACCTCATTGATAAGGGGAGCGAGTTTTTTATTTAATTATTTATTATTTGGAGCGAAGTTTGTTTTTCTTTCGTCAACTCCTTGCTTGAATGTGCAATAAATTTTAAAAGCAGTAGTTTCCCTCCCTCCCTCCCTCCCCCTCCTATTTTTCAATTGTTAAAATTTGACTCCATGAGATTGTGCATTGCATGAGACGGTGATGCAGGACGGCTGGCGCCTGACTTTCTCAACATCTTCGGTCTCAAATTTAAATAAAACAAAAACAAAAAATGGGTGCGCCATTAGATTAATTATTTGTATTGTCTCGTACGCTTTCCCCTACGCAAAACAGAATCAAACATTATTCCGTTAATTACGGTACCGTATGTTTTTATTTATTATAGTAAAGCCTGTGTCTACTACAATTCAACGCAAATTTTAAAATTACAGTATTATTATAAACTGAACTGGGTATTTAAAAAATACCTTTTGTTAATATTTTGTACTCGTAGCGCAATTATTATTACTTCCGCAAAACAAAATACCGTACGGCTGGGGCAAAAAAACCAACTGGGGATAAACTTATCATTTCTTGTTAATATTTTGTTAACATACCGTAATAATTAATTAAAATAATATTATTTAAAGAAATAAATTCATTTTTCTTAAATGAATCAATAACCGGAAACTAAAAGTTTCTGTCTTCAATACACTGTAATCCGTACGTCCAAAGTTACAATAGTAACAAAATCTTGAAAAGTTTGTTGTCAGCGGGGGGGGGGGGGGGTGTCTTTAAAAACCGTTTCGAAAATTCTCTCTCTATAGTAAGAAATCTAAAAAGGGGTTTTAAGGTAGTGAATAATAATAAAATAAAAGACTTAGTCTTACATTCATCGTCATCCGAATTTTTCAATTCATCGTCATCTGAGGAGGATGGTAAATGACTAAAATCCAAACACGAACGAAAATCTGAAGTCCTGAACGAAATACGGAAGTGTCTAAAACAAAATAAATTAAACAAAACATACTTTAAAGGCAAATTTGAATACAAACTTAGCCACAGTTGGTGGAAAGTGAATCATGCACCAAAAGTCAATCAATTCTTTTCGAAGATCGTTTACGAAAGACCAATTTTTTTTATCGTTTGACGATTCTAAAGCGAAAACCATTTTTTTAAGCCTAACAGTTGAAACAAATCAATTGTTACTTTCAAAATGCAGTATTATTTAATGGTTTGCAATAGTATACGTTATGAACCGGTAGGGGTTTTTCGTAGCGTGGCAGGTTGAACGTATTTTAATGCAATTTACAAGGCAAGGTTTTCCCAAGTTAATTATTGCTTCAATTTCAGTCAAATTAACAACCAAAGCGACAATACAATTGTCAGACCTTCAAGACCTACAGTAGTAGTTCAATAATAGATTAGTAGCATTATATAATAAGTAACAATTATTTGAAACATGTAAATAGTACTTGAATTTCCTCGGCATTTGATTTCTCCACGTTTATCCGGATTCGAGCGAGTTTCAAGGGCGTCTAAAATAGTAGAGTCGGGAAAAAGCTTGGACGGCCGCACTACTTTTAGTAAATCTTCACAAGTGATGAGGGGCAATCTCACTACTTGCAGAACATCTGCCATTTCATCCATATCCAGTCGATTATGGTTCATCCAGTTTTTAATAGCGAGAAAAATATTCGTTTCTTCAGCGACAAAAGTATCTCGAGATAATGTCTTCTTGAGAAGAGGCTAAATTTAAATAAATATCATGTTATAACAGACATTTTGCCTATCCAAAAAACCAAACCAAATTAACGTACCATCGAAAATTCCACGAATGTATCGCTCTTGATTATTTCATCAGCATTATGATCCATGTATTTGCTGCAGATTATCTCGAGCTGTTCTATTTGAAAAAATGAAGCTCTTTCGGAAATCAAACCTACGTTGGAAATATTCACAATCCCTTTAAGGTAATCGAATACTTCAGCTTCTACGAGTATGTTCGATAATTCGTATTGACGAACCAGCTGATAAATATTGAAAAGTTCTTCTATCTAAGTGTATTTGCAAAATCATTAAAAATAAAATATTTATTTTTGCTAATATTATTCAAATATTTAATTAAAGAGCTGCATGTATACTTGGAGACAAGTTAAATCCATTTTGCCCGTGTACATATACTTTATAAGAAACTCAAAAGCTAAGGAACTTATTTCATTGAGTATGATCTCGGACTGATGAGCCTCCTTGAAATTTCCGTAGAGAAGAGCCCTACATTCAGAATGTTAACTCTTCATTAAGATCACACAAAAATATATATATAATTACATTATATTACTATACTTACTTGAAATGTTCGCTCTGAGAAGCTAAAATTACTTTATGGCAGTGAAAATGCTTCGAATCCACGATAAGAGTGATATCACTCAACTCTTTATTTAAGTATTGAGCACCCATTACTTCATTAATACCATTCACATGCTCGATTTTACCGTTACTGGACATGTTTAATAATTAATTACCGTATTTAATTTGCAATTAAACGTAACGCTTTGAAGGGAATCTTCTTGAAAAACACGGGCAAATTATTCTTCTGTAAAGGTAGTTTCGTTATCGATGACCTGAATAATAAAGGTGACAAAGCCGAAAAATAATAAATTTTAAAATGGGGGTATGGAAATTCTTCTGCGCAAATTGTACAAAATTATGTTCGACTACGCAACGCGGTTTCCTTAATAATTATTACTGTACCACATCGTGATATGGCACTCACGCTATGTAATTTCGTTCAAAATTACCGGTGCGGTCATTTTTTTTTATTAACCAGTTTATTTTATTTATTGACTCTTAAAATATTGTTACCAATTTTTATTTATTTATTTATTTTTTTTTTAAATAAATAGAATAAAAATTGTTTTGAGTTCTATTAATAAAAAACGGTTACATCAAAATGTAATATACATATGTATATTGTAAATTCATTTTCCTAGAAATTTACTTTTTATGTTTATGACACTCGCAGCCGGTATTTTATTTCTCCTCTTCTTTTAAATTGCATCAGTCATTCGTTATTTACGATTGGTCGATTGATTCTATACCCTCTATTTGAGAGTTGAAGAAACGAATCAGGCAGCGGTGACTGAAGGCCACCGCCAAGCTCGATTTTTTCCTCACTCACAGTCTTTGGTTTCACTCTCTCTACCAGAAGCAACTGGTGATTTAAGAAGGATAGTGATTTGCTCTCTTATTTTTACGACAAAAGCTCTCGAAAAGTATTATTAATTATTTGTATTTCTAGATTAAAATCTAAATGAATTGATTTTTTTTTTCATAGATGAGTGACGATGATGATGTGCCCTGGTACCGATATTCGGGCCATAGGTACATGACGAAAGTTGTCCGTGAGTACGAAGAGCAATATCATCCCGAATTGGCGAGACAGCACGCGGCGGAGGAGCAAGCTGCGGAGGAGCAAGCTGCGAAGGATCAAGCGGCGGCCGAGCGAGCTCAAGTTCGGGAACAGAAGCAAGCAGCGAAGGAGCAGGCGGCGACCGAGCGAGCGGAGGCCCGACAGCGAGCGGCGGATGAGAAAGCTGCAGCAGCCCGGGAACAAGGCCCGAGCCATGGAAGAGGTCCGGCAGCATCAGGCCAACGTAGTTCAGGCGGAACCTGGAACAGCTATCGCCGTTAAAAATCTGTTATCTATTAATATTTTCAGTCATCTCCATTAAATAAAAATATTTGAGAAAATAAGAGTTTTTGTTTTTACGTAAACACTGTGCGTAAATTTAAAAAGCGAATTCACGAAGTTCATAATTTACTAATTTTAATAATCAAGAAAGAAAAATACACTATAATAGATTAGTAAACAATAGTGTTCATTGTCACCTACCGAATGTAGGTACCTACTTGTAATAGTTCTCATCCTTTAAATTAGTGCCACATAGTTTTTTTTTTTTTATATTATGGACCAACAAAATTTGATTAATAAGCTTATTTTGCGATTTTATTCTGTTAATAAAATTAATTTTGTCGAAATTATTTCAATAAAAATTATGTTATTTAATTAGTTTAATAATGTAGTTATTGTTGAACCTGCAACCCCTGCCCTATTGGTCCAATGAGTTAGACAAACCTTTAATTCCCTTTAGGCCCTTTATCGCCTTTCTTTCCTTTTATTCCAGGGAACCCTGGCATCCCGGGTAACCCTTGATCTCCTTTTATACCTGGATAGCCAGGTACCCCTGGAAATCCGGGCAAACCTCGCCCTCCAGGCTCGCCCTTGATAGACATCATGCCGAGAGGTCCTACTGGATTGTCTGTTTGCTAAAATTAGTACTGTATTTAATTTTCATACCGGGAATTATTTTTTTATATGTGAGAAATTTATTTACATTTTTCGTCAACTCTTCCATTCTTTTCACATTTGTGATAAACATAGACCTCAATTGATTTATAGCATTCTCATTCGTAATTATCATTGCATCAAATAAAGAGCCGGTGTTATTAGCAATCGATTCATTTCCAGCAATATCCTATTAATAATAACCAATTACTGTATTTTTTTTTTTTTTCTTTCTCTTTTTTTAAGTACCGTAATTATCTAAAACTGAAAATTTTTTTAATAAACAAAACTTACTTTTGAAGTATCATTTTCTGCATTTGTTTTTTCATTTTGTATTGCGTAATAACTAAATGATAAATTTGATAAAAAATAAATATAGCGTTAATAATATTTTACCTAAAAATTTATAAAATTTCGTACAATATCGTCACTTTCGAGCTACTCGGTCCAACTTTTCTTTTCTCCTACGATGCATGAAAATTATAATTAAATTACATTTTTTTATATCTACAGTAAGAAATACCTGAAATTGCGCGGACGAAATTAAATAAAAAATGATCAGAACAGTCCATTGAGAACTAAGATAAAAACATTATCAAGAATTAAAATTCAGTAAATTAAATACAAACTAAAGTACTGTAATGCTCTTACCCCATTTTAACAATACAGTACTGTATTGTTTAGCTGGTTGTTTAGGTTAAAATGTCTGCATTAGTGATATGAATAGAACAATTTATTGCTACCACATTTACTTCCTGCGACCAATCATAAGACAGCCCAACCTTGACATTCAATTTTTAATGTCAAATAATTATGCAAATCACATCCGCCTTATGTTTAATAAAGCAAGCCGTAATCCGTATTATTTATCAGTGAAATTTGACATCAAGTTTTCAACATTTTCATCTACACATGTAACCTCGTTAACTACCGGTACTGTAGTATAGTACGGTACTTAAAAAGCAATTAAGAAGTTTTTCTTTATGAATTTTTCTTATTAAACGATTAACCTTAAGTTCAATTTTTAACCCCGTGAAGTCAATTTTGTCTAATTGATTTTTTCACATCTGGAAATATTTTATTGAAAAACTTTTTGGATTGATTTTTTTTATAAAGTCTTAAGGCGCAGTTTGGATACGTTGAAGGACACACATTTTGTTGTGTTATTAAAATTATTTATTTTAACTGCGTTAATGATTAAAGCACTAACTTTTAAGAATAAAATAACTTAATCAAAAAAGTAAAAAAAAAAAAAAAAGTGTTATAAATTAATATCTTCAAACATGTGAATTTAAAATTTTTTCCCCTCTTACATTAAAATTGAAATAAAACTTTTTTTAAAGTAAAATTAAATACAAATTATTATTATTGGTTGAACCATAAAATAATTATTGTTATCATTTTGAAAGAGTATTATTGCTAAAAATGTTGAAAAGCTAATAACAAATTAGTTTAAAAGAGATTATAAAAAATTGCAAAATTAACAAAACTCAAATTTAGAAAATACAATTAATGTACTGTATGTAGGATCCATTTGGTTGGAAAAAATTCATTCAGCAGGCGAGAAATTTTCATCCTTCTTTAATTAAACTTTTATCAGTAGAACGGAGATGAAATGGTCAATTCGGTTCCTTCTTGCACGTCTTCCGCAGCTCGCATCACCATGATATCGTTATAAAACTCGTTGTAATTGAGATTGGGCGTGCGACTAAAATTTAAATACGACGGAAAGATGAACAACCCGCAGCCTTTTCGTCTACTTACTCCGCCCAAAGTTTCGGTGATAGTAAAATTATTGTTGGTAAAAATATTTTCGATTATTTCAACGTCGCTGATGGGCTCGCTCTTCAACTCCTGATCGCAAAACGACTGAACCGGTGGGTTCGATATTTTCTTCGTCCACAGGGTGTAAACTTGCGAGCCCAACGTGTTGGGATTCTTCGTGACGATCCGGCTCACTTTGGCCACCATCTCCAGTCTGCTTACTGCCCTCTCGTATTTTCCATCTAGGGTTCGATTTTCATCCCAAACCCAGGCCAGCGCTTTCGAAACGATTACCACTTCACCTTTCTTAATATCTTTGGTCGACACCAATCCGCGACCTTTATCTTCAGAAATCTTCGCAATTTTAGCCGGAGTGCAATAATCGGCGCAGTCGAGCTCTTTCAACGGTTTTTCAATCGAGATTTTACGCAATTTTTCAAAATTAAATTCACCCGTAGTTATTTCGTCAACTCGTTCCATCGCTTTTCCCAACTCTTTTTTTCCCACCTCATTCTCCGGAAAGTTCTCGCAAAATTTTTCGTAGACTCGTCTAGCTTTCTCGTATTTTCTCAGACGGTAGTAAGCCGCTCCTAAAGACAAATAAGCATCTTTTTCTTCCGGAAACATCTGCACAAATTTTTCAGCGTACTCCACCACCCATTCCAAATAACCTAATCGGAATTGAGCGCGGAATAGAGCCTGTTGAAGGCTCTTCGATATAGAATCATCTGGGTTTGAAGAACAGGCAGCTAAGCCGAGAAAATAAGCATCACGAGCTTCGACGATAATAACTTCGTGGTCCAAATCACGATTTTGCTCCATGCAGTAATCTCCTCGCGCCTTCCATTGCTCAGGGGTTGTGGGAATAGGCTCGATGTTGAGTGGATCATCAATTATCACCTCGTGCGTCCATTGTATTTCCGTACCTAAATGATGGAGAGGATGAAAGGGTCGTAAAACCATGATGTTGGTTGGACAATGGCAGTGAATGACTAATTCTCCGTCTTTTGAAACGCCTAAATAAGGTTCTTTAATAATTATCACATCTCCGGTAGAGAAGATCTCGTCGACCAGAAAGTTGCGAAGACAGAGACTGATGATGTTACCTAGGTGATCCTCGATAACCGTTTTCCACGCCATATCTCTCGCCTGCCAATTCTCGATCGCTCGTGCCAATAGGTACACGCCTACCGCCGATTTATTAAACGCTAAAGCAGGGATCATCGTACGATGTAATTTATCAAACGGGATTTTACTCACGAATGTTTTTTCGCCGGAATTGTTGATCATCTCTAACTCGGCCCAACTGCAAGAAAAAACTGACCGCCGGCGACTTTCAATCAGCTGTAGTTTCGCCGCCAATTTATGCCGCAGACGAATTATTTCGAACTGCTCGACCTCTAAATATCGTTTGGAGCGTGGCAATTCTTCCTTCAACCTGTTTAGAGTCTCGTCCAACCTTCCCACTGAAAGGGCCGTAAACTTATCGTTAATTTTCGTGTTCCAAGGGAGTGAGCTCTCCATTTTCGCAGATCGTTTCGAGTCTTATTATTAGCTAAAACGTTAATTAAATTAACTAGAATAATAAAATACATACTATTTAATTTACATACTGTGGGTAATAGAAATAACTATATACTTATAAGAATCCTATTTTCAACGTTTCACTTGGCTTCATCCGAGATAATAATAATTATGCGATTAATAGCATGGCGAGAAATAGTTAGTCACGTTGGGGTATCACAGTTCAAAAGGGAATAGGGCGGTTAGGTAGTCGGGTTAAAGAGCAAAACATCGCGCAGTTTTTCTTTTCTTTTCAAAAATAATGCATTTACCTTTGGCTACATGTAAATTTATCGAAATTTTGAAAATTAAATCATATGAATTAAAATGAATTCACTACCAAATTCTCTAATATTAACGCTTATTTATTCAATGGGATTTCTTCATCACAAATAAAATTAGAAAAATTAAGAAATTTACTTTTCATTTACATTTTTTTAAAATTAGTTTATCCCAAAGACAAAAGTATAAAAAGTACAAAATAAACATACAATAATCATCTTAATTATTTTGCAACAAATAACATTTTATATAAGATACAGTATTAATAATAGTCAATAATATTAATAATCATGCTTAAAATGACAGTTCAATTAGGATACTTCCTCTCTTTAATTCATTATTAAATCTTTGAAATAGTTTAAAAAAAATACCATGGAGTTTATTCTGCTTATTATCTGTTTATTCTACTTAAATTTTATCAAAAATAAAATAAACAACAAACTCAGCTTATCAATTTCGGTTTAAAAAATATCAATATAAGACTAATAATGCAGGTAATAAAAGATCTAAGCTTTTTTTTTTTATTCGCGTCGATATTTTCCCACTGTGCCATCCCGACAGCACAGTGGGAAAATATCGATAGAATTGTTTCTGATAATGTTAGGAAACACAGTGAATATTTTTTTTCTTTTTTTCTTGGGGAAATATTAATGTTTTTTTTTTTGGAACAATTAAATAAAAATTAGCTATACTGTATTTATACAAAAGTTTAATGAACACTTTGATTTAACATCAATTTTATAATCTTGAATTAAACTTTTTGCTCAAAACCAAAGGGTGTGTCCTTCCTACAACATTTTCAATTAGAATTTTTTTAGGCGATCATTAATAGAACGCCAACTTACATAATTATTTCCCATTAATGTTAACAAACATACTATTTTACAGTACAGTATACATACTGTAACTCTTTTTCTAAGAATAATTAAAAATTAAAATTTTGCCGGTGTTGAAATTTAAAGACAAGAATGCATGACAGCACTATGTCACTAATGACATTCTCTCACCAAGTCTTTATTTATATCACAAATTGGTGATCTTTGTATTTAAATCCATAAAGGAAAAGAGTTCGCTTTTTTATTTGAATGTTGGGAATGAATTCTGAAATTACTGTACAGTGTATAATGTATATTGCCAGTTTTAATGTGGCTTGTATTAAAGAGTAAAAAAATGCAACTTTTTTCCCAGTCAAATATCAAACTCAAAATATCTTAAATACAAAAAAAAAAAAAACACAAGCAAATAAATCTAACTCACAAATGCACTTTAAACAGTGGCCTAAATGAAATTTAAAATTGTCCAAATGTTCTAAGTCATTTTAAAGCTCCAAAAATTAATTTCACTGATTTTGTTTCTTTCCAGCCTGCAAAACAGAGGCAAATGACCATTAAGAAGACTGTGAAAAAAGAATTTTTAAATTTAAGAACTTTTAAAAAAAGTTTTTTTAATGTGTCATTTGAATATTCAAGATGTTAGCACCCAAACAGAGAAGTTTCAAAATGATGCTGAAACCCAAACAGAAAAGTTTCAAAATGATGCTGAAACCCATACAAAGAAGTTTCAAAATGATGCTGAAACCCAAACAGAGAAGTTTCAAAATGATGCTGAAACCCAGACAAATAATGGAAAGATTGTGCAGAAGGCAAAAAAATGTTCCTAAGAAACCTAGGATTTGTAAGGATAAAATGAATTTAGCGCTCCTTATTAAAATATTTATTGAAATAAAATTTAAATTTTTAGCTTATTATAAAATTGGTGCATCTTCATGTGGCATATGTTATATTTTCAACTGTCATTCTTACATATATTATGATCTTGATGAAGGTTTTATAATTTAATTTTATTATTTATTTTAAAGAAAAGTTTAATTACTTTGCTTTGTTTACAGCAAATATACGCAAAACTTTTAAAAGGTTTGGGTTTCAGGTCATTACAATTTATGACTTCACCAAGAATGCAATATTGAAAAAGCTTGAAGAAATTGCAGCATATGACCACAGTGTTAACTTTGCATTTGCATGCTTTTTTCTTTCACATGCAAATATACACAAAACTTTTAAAAGGTTTGGGTTTCAGGTCATTACAATTTATGACTTCACCAAGGATGCAATATTGAAAAAGCTTGAAGAAATTGCAACATATGACCACAGTGTTAACTTTGCATTTGCATGCTTTTTTCTTTCACATAGAACTCAAAGTAGGGCATTAAATTTCTAATTATTTTTAAAATATGTTTATGTTTATACATTTTAAAATAAAGGGAATATACACACATAACAAACCAAGTTTGATAATTTGTGATATATTGTATCCCTTCAGATATGCAGGTAAGAATTGCAATTATAACAAGTCTCCACCTTAACAGTTTGACTACCAGTGTGTTTGAACTGTTCTAAACAGTTCAGAAACATTTCAGTTTGTTTTTACATTTAAGTTTTATAATTCAGCCTGTCTTACAGCAGTCATCACAAGCAAAACTCCTTGCAGACATTCAGCCCCTGCCAGCCCCTTTACCTGCAACATGGAAGCAGATGAGAGGCAAAAAGACTTTAGAGGAGCTGGTAAGAATCCACAATGAAATGATGCACTAACTTCTTAGTTATTGCTGGGAAAACTATTAAGTTACTTTAATAAGTTTTAAATGTATTCTATGTTTTGAATGGTCACTTCAGGTTTCAACACACGCATCATATACATATTATTTAGGCATAGCTTTTGAAAGTATTTTTAATCTTTAAAAATTATTCTCTTTCTAGCCTTTAAAAAAGAAACTGATGTTGCCAGACATTCCAAGTAAGAAGGAATTGTCACTTGCAAAATTCTCAATGAGCAAAGTTGGATCAGGGGATCAAGTTAGGACAATGGAAGAAAAAGTAATGAAAAACATTTTAGACTGTTAACTCATGAGTGGAAATGAAATCTTTGTCTTCACAATTCCCATAAGAAGAAATTGCAGCATATGACCACAGTGCTAACTCTGCATTTGCATGCTTTTTTCTTTCACATAGAGCTGAAAGTATGGCATTAAATTTCTAATTTGTGATATATTCTATCCCTTCAGAGATTCCAATTGTGAAAGCTTAAAAAGGAAGCCAACGATGTTTTTTTTTAGTGGCTGCCAGGGGAGAATGGTTCAAAGAAATTAGTAACAAAATTGTACATGATTATCACTTTCAATAAATTTTGTAACTTAATTTTTAGTTAACCAATGCAAAAAATATTCTGTCTTGGCTAAGGAGGTTAAAATCTGGGCAGCCAGCAGTAAGGTTGCTGATGACATCCTTAATGATTATATTTTGGGGTTCCCAGCTGCATTAGGGTACATAATTTGTTATTAATACAAAATTTTATAAATTACTTATTTTGTTTTAGTTTTTTAAGTTTTAGTTTGAAGGATAAAGGAATTTATATAATCATGAAAAAACTGAATAATCAGATAATCCAATTTTTAGGTGGTATCTAAATTAATAAACAGAAGACTTAACAGTATAAGCAGTGATGAACAAGCATATGGTAAAACCACTTGTTTTGAATTGAGTTTGTCCAATAAATTTTTTTTGAGGTGGGTTTTTTTTGCAAAATTAAAATTTGTATAAATTTATTTTAATTTTTTTAGCCTTGTGAAAAATGCTTTAAAACAACTCCTACTTTAATTCTGTCTTAGCTGAGGAGGTTAAAATCTGGGCAAACAGCAAATGGCTGCTGATGGCATTCTTAATGATTATATTTTGGGGTTCCCAGCTGCATTAGGACACACAATTTGTTATTAAAACAAAATTTTAAAAAACTAAAACAAAATAAGTAATTTATAAGTTTCAATTTAAAAGGTTAAGAATCAGCATTTATTTATTATTTAATGGAAAAATTCCAATATTTTAATAATGTGGAAGATGTGGAAAAATGGGTAACTAAATCTGCAGAGCGGGCTAAAAATATCTATTCACTTCTTGACAATGGATAACTCTGGACTTGTTTAAACTAAAATCAGCTTTCGATAGAAATATGCATAGAGTTCAGTCCAAAGTTGAGATTAATTGCAATCATCCAGCATGACATGTAAACATAGTCAGGCAAGCAAAATGAGTACTGGAGATCTACAGTAGTGAAATTATTATATTTCAAAGTTCATGATTCACAATATTAATAAATATTCGAATTGTGGGGAGTTTTCTAGAAAGGATGAGAAAGAACAGTTAATGTATGAATTTTATTTTGTTCCATTGAATCCTATTTTCATCATTTCACTTGGCTTCGTCCAAGATAATAATTATGCAATTAATAGCATGGCGAGAAATAGTCAAGTTCGGGGATCACAGTTTAAAAGGGAATGGGATGTACAGTTGGGTAGTCGGGTTAAAGAGCAAAACATCGTGCAGTTTTTCTTTTCTTTTCAAAAATAATGAATAGCATTTACTGTATGTTACACAACATTTTAAAAATTAAATCATTTGATTTAAAATGAATTCACTACCAATTTAAACACTATAACATTAACACTTAATTATTCAGTGTGATTTTTTCATCACAAATAAAATTAGAACAATTAAGAGATTAACTTATCATTGAATTTATTAGTTTATCCCACAGACAAAAGTAGAAAAACATACAGTACTCATCTTAATTATATTTTGCCAACAAATAAAATCTTATATAAGATATTAATAATTGTCAAAATTAATGATCGAGCTTAAAATGACAGTTCAATTAGAATCCTTTCTCTTTTTAATTAGTTATTAAATGTTTGAAATCAATGTTGTTGTTTTTTGATCATTTTTTATAATATAATGCAAATTCATTAAGTTAAAAAAAAGTACTAGGCAGTTTATAACGTTACTGTGAATTCTACTTAAATTTAATCAAAAATAAAGTAAACAAACTCAGCTTATCAATTCCGATTTAAAAAATGTCAATACTGTATGAGACTAATAATGCAGGTAATAAAAATTCTAAGCTTTTTTTTTTATTCAGGTCGATATTTTCCCACTGTGCCGTTTCAACGATACCATCATTCATAGTTGAAATTTAAATTTGAAGTGATTGAGGAAAATTATATCTTATTTTTTAGAATTGTTTCTGATAATGTTCGGAAACGCAGTGAATATTTTTTTTCTTTTTTTCTTGGGGACATAATCAATTTTTTTTTGGAATAATTAAAAAAAATTTAGCTATACTGTATTTATAGGAAAAGTTAATGAACAATTTGAAAACGTTGTAGGAAAGACACACCCTTTGGGTTTGAGCAAAAAGTTTGATTCAAGATTATAAAATTGATGTTAAATCAATTACAATTTTTTTTTAGGCAATCATTAGTGGAACGCCAACTTACATTCTCCATTAATGTTAACAAACGTACTGTTATAAAGTACATTATACATACTGTAACTCTTTTTCTAAGAACAACTTAATTAAAAATTAAAATTTTTAAAAGAATTTGACCAGTGTTGCAATTTAAAGACAAGACGCAATTGCGCAATTTTTTTTAAATCGTAATACCTAAGTGAATAGTAAAAGCGTGATAGTGTATGCTAAAGTAATATTCATAAACAATATTGTATGCGCTCTATCAGTGTGCATGCATTGAATGAAATGCACTAAATTTAAGAATAATATTAAAAATGTTTGGCTTACCAAATTGGCTGTACACAGTATTATTACATCTTACAAACGTATTTTGCATTTGTAGCATCGGCATTTGAAGCCTCGATCACGGAGCATTTTGTTGGCGTTCTTGGAAACTTTTATCCAGCGGAATGTAAGAGATGGTCAATTCACTCCCCTTTTTGATATCTTTCACGGCGCGAATTACTAAGATATCGTTGTAGAATTCGGTACAGCGTAGGTTGGGTGTGCAGTTGTGGTTGACGTAAGACGGATAGATAAACAATCCGCAGCCTTTTCGGATAGCTCTTCCGCCTGAAATTTCGCTAATTGTAAAACTATTGCATTTGAATATTTTTTCGATCCGTTCCACGTCGCTAATAGGCTCAATTTTCAACACCGGATCGCAAAACAACTGCGCCGAAACTCCTCTCGATTTTTCCTCCGCATACAAGTCGTAGACGAGCGGGCCGAACGCACGGGGATTCTTCACGATCATCCGGCACATTTTGCCCACGATCTCCGATCTATTTCGAACCATCGCGTAATCTGGACCTTGCAGTAGGTGATCATCCAAAACAGCGGCCAGAGCTTTCAAAACCATAACCACCTCGCCCTTCTTAATGTCTTTCGTCGACACTATTCCGCGACCTTTACCAGAAATCTTAACAATTTCACAGTGTGCATTATGCGTTGGATAAAATCTATATGACATAATTATATATATTTGGTAGTTAATAATGAAAATTGTGTAAAACACGAAATTTTTCTAAAAAAATTTTTGCGAATGAAAACTTAAATAAAACCCAGAAAATTATTAAATAATTTTGGGAATTTTAAACACCACCGAAATAGGCTCGAAAACTTGTTGCTTCGTCTCTAGCATTCAAACGAATCTTAACGGCGTGCAGAATGGCACCTTCGGAATACAAATTGGTGGGCCAAACCACGTTAATTAAGTCGTCGGCCCTTATCAGCGATAACTTTACCAGCGACAAAATTTCTTTAAAGTCTTCATCCGTTGTCTCAGGGTTATGTTTGATCCACTTATTAACAGCCAGAAAGATTTCAAATTCATTAATGGCAAGTGTATTGCGTTGCAAAATCTTCTTAAGAGAATGCTTGAATAACATTGTTGTTGATCAATATTAGAACATTTCTTTAATATAATTTTTTTTTATAAACTACTTACCACCGGCAATTTTACAAAAAACGTGCTTTCCAAGATCTCACTGACATGGCGGTCGATGTATTCGCGACACATCTCTATAAGATATGTCAGCGAATATAGCGCAGCCTCCTCCATTATTATTAACACGTTCGAAGCATTCAAAATCTTTTTCAAGTAGTCCGATATATCACCTCCTAATTCCTCAAATCCGTATTGATGGACAATGTACAAGATTTCAAAAATGGCTTCGAACTGTATTTCATAAATAGCAAACATAAAAATTAAAACATTTAAAATTTTTTCTGTGACACGTTAATTATTATTATACTTTGAGATTAGTCAAGTTCATTCGACTCGTGTAGATATAATTAAGTACCAAACGAAACGCTTCCTCAGAGATGCCTTTGAGCTCAATTACCGCCTGGTCAGATTCGGTCATATTGCCGTAGATGAGTGCTCTAAATAACATTTAATTGATTAAAGAATAAAAGGTAAAAATGTTTTAGGGCCTACTTGAAATATTCACTTCGGGCGGACATAATTAACTTATGGCAGTAAAATCGTTCGGAACCGATCACAATAGTCAAATCACTTGAATCTGTGTTTAGCAATTGGGCAGCCAGGTCGTCGCATAACTTGTCCATGTGTTCCACATTTCCTCTCGGAGAATACGTCGATTTATTTCTTAAAGCTGCCATTGTCGAAATTACTTTTTTTTTTTTTTGGAAAAACTATAATAATGGAAAAGTAATTGTGAATCACTTTGAAATTGAACATAATTATGTAGCGCTTTAACATCTCATATGATACTATTGAGTGTTCAGCTACACCGTGTTACATCGTAAGAATAGGGTAATTCAGCAGTTTTTACATAATAATAATTAAATTCAAAACTTACCAAGTTTTATTATTGAAGCTTGTAATTAAGTTGTATAGACTTCTTTTACACAGTGACAGTAGTGTCCTTTATAAGCAGGTAGCGGTGTCTACAGTATGCGCTGTAATAGAATTTTCCTTTTTGAGAAGCAGAATAGCAATTTGAGAAAACCAAATCACTATAAACAAAAGAGAAACACTTCACAAATCACTTTCAACTGTCGCGCTAAATAATTTTCATTCACACTTTTCTCAAAAGTCTTAAAACAATGTGTTTGAAATCTACCGTAGGTGCCGGTTAAGAAAGAGGTGTGGTACCCGCTCGTTAATGTCTCGCCAATAGAAATACAGTACCGGGTGTCCCAAAAAGGTACTTACCGATTTCCAATTACTGGACAGGTATTGTGATTTAAAAAAAATAACTAGTAAAGTTAAAAAATTAAAAATAGTATAATTTTATATAAAATTAATTATAATTGCAAAATAATAATAATTGTTTTTTTTTTTAGTTTTGCTAGTTATTTTTTAATAACATTTAGAAATGGGGGCTGTACTTTCTGTAAGTAAGTAAGTTTTATTTAGACATCAACCATTACATTCACAATTTCCACTCTTAATATGGTTACTATATCCATA